>SNQJ01S0086232.1:4040-14778 GCA_010110895.2 Picea sitchensis | reverse complement strand
TTATAAGTTCTAAAGTTGGGGACATGCATACATATTGTTGGGATTTAGTTCATTTTCCCATCTTTTCCATGATTCTTGCCATCATTCCTTCCATCATTCAGTCATCCAGTCAATCATCCATGAGCATGCACACACCCATTAAGCTATTCTTCATATCTTCATGAATGTACCTAAACCTGTATCCATAGCCATTTTGTGTTGGTGTATCTGGTTATCTTGGGAGATGGACTGAAGAAGAGGGTTGTTAGGCCTGTGGGATATTGAATAGGCGGGTTGTGAGTCCCATGAGAAATTCTCTGGGTGAGAGAATTGTTGGGAATTGATTTCCTGAAGGTGTTAAACTACAACTACAGTGCTCTAAGACTTCCTGTTCGACCTGTTGCTGAAGCCCGAAAAGGAATTGGGGCAGCCGAAGGACTATTGAGCAGAGAAGGGACACACTTCTTGGGTGGGACATGCATGCGGGGAATGAGGTACTGTAGGTTGTTAGTTTGAGTTGGCACATGAGACAGATTCTTTCCTGTTGTCTATTAGCCTTTAGCCGGGTTAGGAATCCCTTTACTCGGGTGGAGTTTAGTCCCAGCTCGGGGGTGACTCACTGTTGAGAGTGATGAAACATGTGGTCTAAGACTGAGAGGTTTGTGGAAGGTCTACACACAGTTGGTGACATTATTACCAAGATAAGTGCCAATTGTGTGATAAATTTACATGTTGCATTGCTATTTACGTGCTTATTTTTATGGGTTATCATATGTGTGGTTATAACTGTGTTTATTTTTATGGGTATTTCTTGTATATGATGCATGTATATGTTTATTGTTATTTCAGTGTGAATCTGTGTATTTAGAAATGTATTTGTATGTTTACGTTTTATATATAATGCTTCCGCAAGAGTTTTGTGTGTATATATTTTACTTGCATGCAGCTCGAAAAATTTATGTGGCATAGCTCAGTTGGATATTGGGTATGTTACAGTTTGTTCTGTAGAGAGAACGTAAGAGTTCTCTGGCGTAGAATGGACCAAAATGGATGGTCGGGGACATTACACGATCACTACCAATCTAAGGGTAAAAGACATCGCTCTTCAACAATGATTTTTCTTGTCCATTATATGGCGCCGATCTAAACCGTCATCTAAACATTAAAATACACTTCCAAATAAAAACAATGAACAATGATAGCGCATTCTAAACTGTCATCTAAACATAAAATAAAATGCCAATCAAAAAACAATGAAACAGTGATAATGCATTCTAAATCGTCATTTAAACATAAAATACACTGCCGAATAAAAAAAACAATGAAACCGTGATAGCGCATTCTAAAGAGATGGATTGTAATCGGCTTAGAAAATGAAAATTGCTTCCAGGTGGGAAAGCGTTCACTACCCATATGTAATATACCAGATATAAAATGTAAGCAGAACATAAATAAAATGATAGTAATGGCAGAATAACAACAATATAACCAGAACATTCACCACAATAACACTGAAATGATATAAGAATAACAACAAAAATAACACTTTGAATCTGAAAGCAATGTTCACGGACCTCTTCGAGGGGGAAACTTCCAGTTGAGAAGAGATATATTACAATAATATCCAAGCTAGGGTTCTCATACCCTCGAATCCTATTTATACTAAAAAGAAGCATCTAGAGGAAGATCCTTCTAGAAGCAAAAGCTTCTATTAGGTCTTCTTACATCCTCCTTATTCTATTTTATTGAAAGGCCTTATTAATATTGAACTTTATTACATCTGAATATATTGTTCTACCCTTGTGTGGGTTAGGACCTTAACATGTCCACCCCCATAAAAACAACCTTGTCCTCAAGGCTTGAGATGAGGAAATTGTTGCAGAATGGTAGCTAGTTCCCAAGTGGCGTATGTTGGAGTTGTATCTTTCCAATGGACTAGCACTTCCTTGATGGTTCTCTAGCATAGGTGATGCTCACGCTGGTCCAAAACTACTTCTGGCTGTAGCCAAATGGATCCTTCTTCAGCTAACTCTGGAAGGTTGGTTTGAATTTGGCACTTAGCTCCAATCACCTTCTTTAAGCATGAAACATGAAAAACATGATGTAGCTTCGAATGGCTGGCAAAAGATAACTGATAGGCGACTTGTCCCACATGCTTGAGCATGGTATAAGGGCCATAAAATTTGGGTGCTAGCTTTTGACAATGCTCGGCCTTGAGGAAAGTTTGCTTGTAAGGTTGCAGTCGAAGAAACACCTGATCCCCTTATGCAAATTGACGTTCAGAGCAACCTTGATCTGCTTGTTGCTTCATGCGATTTTATTCCATGACCAAATTCTCTTTGATGGTATGGAGAATAGCCTCTCGAGCTGTAAGTGTTAGGTCAACCACCTGGACCTTCGAGGCACTCGGTAAGTATGAGAGAACTGAAGGTGGCTTTTGTCCATATACCGCTTCAAAAGGAGTCATGCGTGTAGTTGTATGGTATGAAGTGTTGTACCACCATTCAGTTAGGGGTAACCATTGAGCCCACTGATTTTTCTTTTCCGAGGCAAAACACCTCAAATATGTTTCCAAACACTTGTTGACAAATTTCGTTTGGCCATCAGTCTGGGGATGATAAGATGTGCTGAGATGCAATTCGGTGCCTTGTATATTGAACAGTTCTTGCCAAAAATTGCTTGTGAAAGTTGGGTCATGATCAGAAACAATAGAGTGTGGCATGCCATGAACCTTCAAGACCTGATCCATGAATATTTGAGCCACCGTGGATGCTGTAAACGGGTGTTGAAGGGCATAGAAATGAGGATACTTGGAAAGGTGATAAACAACCACTATGATGACAGATTTATTTCCTGATTTGGGTAAGCCGGTAATAAAATCCATAGAGATATCCTTCCAAATAGCAGGTGGAATCGAGAGCGGTTGTAGTGTGCCCAACGATTTGACTGTTTCTCCCTTGTTGCATTGACACTTGTCACATTCAACTACAAAATTATGAATGTCCTGTTTCATACCATCCCAGAAAAAGGAACGTTTGACCCTGTCATAGGTTTTGGTGAACTCGGAGTGCCCTATTGTGGGTGTAGCATGAAGCTCAGAAAGTATCGTGGATTTAAGCTTTGATTGTTTACTTAAATAAAAATGGCCTTTGTATCAAAGTTCCCCATGGAGCCAAGAGTACCTTGGGGAAGTTGGAGCATTGGAATGCAATTGTTGGATCAACTGAAAACTTTTGGGATCTTGTAGCAATTCCTAGCGAATGGCTTGGAGCCAATCGGGTACAATGAATGAAAGAGAAAAAAGGGATCCTTCATCTTCATATTTTCGGGAAAGTGCATCCACAACCACATTGTCTTTTCCTTTCTTATAAATTATCTCATAATCATATCCAAAGAGTTTAGTCACCCATTTTTGTTGTTTTGGGGAGGAAATGCGTTGTTCCAGAAAATACTTGAGGCTTTGATGGTCTGTCTTAATTTGGAACCGTTTCCCCAATAGATAAGGATGCCACAGATCCACGACATGCATAATAGCCAACATTTCCTTTTCATAGATGGATTTGTCTAGATTTCTTTCAGATAGTTGCTTGTGGGTAAAGGCCAAAGGTCGACCCTCTTGCATAAGGACAACACCAATTCCTTTCCCTGAGGCATCACATTCCAACACAAATGTCTTTGTTAAATCGAGAAGGGTGAGGACTGGAGTGGTGCACATGGCCATCTTCAAGGTTTGAAAATCTTGAGCAGCGGTTGGATTCCAAGTGAAAGAGTTCTTTTTTAGGAGAGTAGTGAGAGGTGTTGCAATATTCCCATAATTCTTAACAAACTTGCAATAATACCCTGTTAAGCCTAGAAATCCATGAAATCTATTAAGAGTCTTTGGGTGAGGCTAGTATTGCATAGCTTCAATATTTTTAGGATCCACCCTGATGCCATCTTTGCCAAACAGATGACCCAAGTATTCTACTTCTGAGGTGCCAAAAGAACATTTAGAATATTTCAGGAAACATTGGTGCTTAGAGAGTAGATGGAGAACTCGATCCACATGAGAAAGATTGTCTGTCCAGGTTTTTCTATAGATGAGGATATCATCAAAGAAAACTAATACAAAATGGCGGAGAAAAGGATGAAAGACATGATTCATGAGGCTTTGGAAGGTGGAGGGGGCATTACACAAGCCAAAGGGCATGACCAAAAACTCACAGTGGCCCTCATGAGTTCTAAAGGCAGTCTTGGGAATATCTGCCTCTTTCATACGTATCTAGTGGTAGCCTGAACGAAGCTCCAGTTTAGTGAAGAATTGGGCGCCACTCAATTCATCTAGGAGGTCATCAATGACAGGAATGGGGAATTTGTCTTTGATGGTAAGTTTGTTGAGGGAACAGAAGTCAGGACACATTCGCCAAGAACCTTCTTTCTTCATAACCATGACCACAGGAGACACGTAGGGGCTCGTACTAGGGCAAATAACGCCTGCATTAAGGAGTTCCTGGACCATTTTCTCAATTTCATTTTTTTGGTAAAATGGGTGATGATACAGACATACATTGGGAGGAAGGCTTCAGGGTACAAGGGGAACAGAATGATCATGAACACCACGGGAAGGAGGGAGGCCTTGGGGAGTGGAAAAGAACAATTGATGTTTATAAACGATGGCTTGGAGGTCTTGCGGTACCGAGGGTGTCTCGGTTGATTGTATGGCATGGAGTTGGGCGATAACACCAGAATGACCCTTTTTGAGCAGCTTTTCCATGCGATGGGAACTAATGATCTCAGGTGAATCGACGGTGATCCCTTGGAACTTATATTGGTGGCCCTCCTGGTTGAATTGCATGGTTAAGTCTTTAAAATCCATGAGAATGGGACCCAAATTCCTTAGCCAGTCTGCACCCAACACAATGTCACAACTTCCCATGTTGATAGCAAACATATGGGATTTCAGGTGGTAGTCACCAATATGGAGATGCACATTTTCACAACGCCCTCCAAATTTCATGGAACCACCATTGGCAATCATGATTTGGAAATTATTGACGGCATGGATGTAGCAATGAGTTTCTTGGGCAATGTGGTGATGAATAAAATTATGTGTGCTGCCACTATCAACCAGAATGATGACCGTCCCATGCTTGATGTAACCGATTAGCTTGAGGATTTGGGGATTGGATAAGCCAGTGAGAGCATTGAGGGAAATGACTGATTCTACTTCGGGAGGGTCTGAGGGAGGGGTTATGTCAGTGGATTCAGGTGACTCAGACATAGAGGGAGTTTCTTCATCTTCTTCCGAAATATCCTTGGAGATGGCCATAAAAAGATTTTGTTCTTTACACATGTGGCCCGGGAAATATTTTTCATCACATTTATAACAAAGGCCTTTGAGTTGGCATTCATCCATTTCAGCCCTGGTCAATTTTTGGATCTGTAGTGGAGCAGAGAGAGTAGTGGGATTTACTGGTTTAGGGCGAGGGATAAAGGAGGGTTTGTTTTTTTGAGAATATACAACCTGTTTTACTTATTTATCTCTTTTGGTAGTCTCCACCCAACTCTCAGGCYGAGCCATGAGGACATGGGCCCGAATTTCATCCTTGAGGCCGCTRATAAAACACTCTCAGAAAAAKGCATCAGACATGCCCTYTGTTCTAAAGGTCAKACACTTAAAGGAAGCTATAAAKTCTTCCATTGWTCCTAATTGTTTYATCTTTGTCAAACGGCCCAAATGGCTGGTGTCATTGTCAAAGCRTTCATAAAGCTCTGCCACAAATTGTGTCCAAGAAATATACCCTTGACGAGAATTTTTTCTCCATTGCTACCATTGCCAACATTCTTGATCTAGATGGATAACACCATACCGGAGTTTGGCCAAGTCATATGTAATGTTGTATAAAGAGAAGTAATGTTCCATTTGGGTTACCCAACCAATGAGGTCTGAACCATCAAATTTGGTCGCATCCACCCACAGAAGGCGTAGTTCATGTTGAAAGTGATGGTTCTACAAGGTATGGGAATGAGAGGAATGGTCACCTTCAATATGTGGGGGTGAGGAAGTGGAAGGTTTATCTATAGGGATATGTAGTTTGGTGTAGAGTGTCGAAAAGACTGATTCAAGCTGGGTGGTGAGGTCTTGTTTGATTTCTCCCATTGAGGACTCCATGGTTGTATTGATGGCGGAAACATTAGCACTGAGTTGTTTCACTTCTTGTTGGGTCTCAATGAGACCAGATTGCAAGGTGTTGAAGTGAGCTTCCAAGTCTTAGCTATGAGTAGGGGCCATGAGGATGGGGGAATTGAAAAGGGGTAGGTGGGGTAAAAACATTTTTTCCAAAAAAATGATATCGATGAATGTGATAAGGGTGAAGAGATGAATCAAATGGAATAGGTCTCAAATAATGGTGAAAAAATTTCCAGACTTATTTTTTATTTTTATTTTTTTTACAGAGTTATACTCTGGTCTGAAGAATACTGCAGAGATGAAATGCCCAAATGATTAACCAAAAATAAATGTGTATTTACTTGGCAACCCGAACACAGTTGCGCGGCAATAGATCTTGTCTGTTTTAATTTGTTTATGTTTCTGTCCCCAAGGGTTAGGTATTCAAGGGTTCTACAAACAAGGGTTTTCCCTATGCTATAGCTCTCTGATATATGTGTGGGGTCCAACAGTAGTACTCCGCCCAATATCTCAGGGCACTAACTAAGGAGGATAGACCGTACCCTTAATCGTACTACTTGACTACCCAGGTACTAGAGAGTATCTTCCCGAGTGCTATTCTCAGTGACACTATAGTAGTCAGGTGGCCAATCAGTTTATCTAAAGAGGGCTTCAGGTAATCTAGGTCGATTTGTACACAGGTGTTGTATGATGCACTACCACCCGAAGGGGTACCAACAGGGGTTACAAGGGTGGACAACAAATGTGCTCTTAAGTACCACTTGTATTTCCTGCATGTATGAATCCCTCAACTATGGGTTTATGCACATAACGACAGATCTTTGTGGCTTAAAGACGCCAGAATACGTCTCTACCCTGGCAAAAAAATTTAACCCACACTTTCTGCTGAGGAAAGTGCTATGATACCACTTTTAATATACCATATATAAAAGGTAAGCAGAGCATAAATAAAATGCTATTAATGGCATGATAACAACAATATAACCAAAAAATTCACCACAATAACACTGAAATGATATAAGATTAACAACAGAAATAACACTTTGAATCTGAAAGAAATGTTCATGGGCCTCTTCGAGGGGGAAACCTCTAGTTGAGAAAATCTCTATTACAATAATATCCAAGCTAGGGTTCTCATACCCTCAACTCCTATTTATTCTAAAAATAAGTATCTAAAGGAAGATCCTTCCAAAAGCGAAAGCTTCTATTAGGTCTTCTTACATCCGCCTTATTCTATTTTATTGAAAGGCCTTATTAATATTGACCTTTATTACATCTGAATATATTGTTCTACCCATGTGCAGATTAGGACCTTAACACCAGATTTAATCGAAATTAAGGTGTAAAGAAAGTAAGGTTGGGATCCTGTGCTCGTTCTTTCCACCAACAGGTCAGGCCAACTCCATATAGAAATGATTTACAACCCCCAAAGTAAGACGCATGCAAATATTTATTTTAAAACACAGATCACATTAAAAGATTCAAAAGGTTTGAAAACGCATAGTGGAAAACGTAATAAAAGAAAATAATTAAAGGTGAATCGTGATCGCTGACAGATCACATCATAAGATTTAAATTGTTGGCATACGCATAGTGGAAAAATGCAATAAAGAAATTAAATAATGGTAAAACGTGATCATTGAGTTTAAGAGGCATCACATAGAGATAAAGGAAGGGGATTGTTGGGTAAAGAGAGGGTTAAAACATGGTGTAAATGCACGGTGAAAACTCCAGTAAAAAAAAGGATAAGGGGGGCGAGATTACAACTCAAAAAAAATTGCAGAGGATACATTACAAAAAGATGGGAGAATATGAAGATACATCCCCAAAATCATTGTGTGGAAGCATGAGTTGCAGAGAATAAATCAAAATAATTGCATAGGCTCAGGAGGGAATAAATGCCTAGGAGAGAATTCCTTGTTGGGAAGAGAAATTATCCTACACTTATATCCATGCACAAGAAAGCAGGGAATTTGAATATAAATCTTTAACACTAGAGTGAAAGACAATCGATTCAGCTCCTAGATGACTGCTCAGGAACAGACTAATAAATTAAAGATAAAGGAACAGAAGATAAAAACACAAATCTGCATCCAGATCTTCTCCGTGGAGAAACAAAATAATAAAAAAAATGCAATCAAGGAATAAAGAAAATGCACACAGGAGATACAAAAGTGCAGGAAAGGTTTTGAGTCTGGGGCTCAATCTGGCCACACAGAATTTGACAATAAACCAGAAATAAAAGATACTGTGGATAGCAAGGTTTCTTATAGGATGAATCAAGTGTCAAGGAGATTACATTGATAACATAATTCTCAAGGAATCCCTAAGGAGAGCTACATTCTTACCAAAATTAGAAGGAAAACCATTTCTATCCTACGCAACAGTTCTTCCAATTTGGTTATGTATGTACAAATAGTTTTCTTTTTCTTCTATCAAATTACCATTACAAATTATGATTTTATGAAAAATAATTTGTTACAATCACCATAGAAATACATGTGCAAGGAAATCTCATGGAAACAACATATCAGGGGACATAATGAACACAATAGGGATGAGAAGGATCATGTATGTGAGTCAACGACCCTAATCGAGACCGTTTCTTCGATGGTCAGGCCAATAGGATACCATTAGTCCTTGTATAAAAGAGTTCGATGCATGACAAACACCCTTTGAGGCTCCTTTTCACTAAGGATATCCAAATGAAGAAAAAATATTTGGATGGGAGTGAAACTGATCCAGGGGATCAAATTTTGCTCAAAAATTCAAAGTGCTCGGAATTGCTTCAAATCGAATGGGAGCGTGGGCCTCATCGTTACGAACCCAACGCAACTTTTTTGGGTTCAAACAAATGTCGGGAACAAGATATATCGCTTTATGTTCGAAATGACAAACATGCCAAAAAAAAAGGGACGCTGACTATACAGTCCGTACAGTCCATACGTATGCTGACGTGGCAGTCTGTACGATGCATGGTAGGACCGTACAATAGGTGGCAGATTTGAGTGGTGGAAAGTTGGCAGTTAGGTGGATGAATAGTCTCCTGACATGTGGCCTGTTCTGTCCAATGGTTTAGTGCCACGTGGCACCTTGTTATTGGTTGATGGTTTAAAATTTATGGAAGTCCGTGGGGATCGAACCCCGGACCTCCCCACTAGTCCAAACCTTTACAAAGTCCACGCTGCCAACATACCACACTATATTGTTTGTTATATATATGGTTTCATATATATTTAAGTTCGAGTTGTTTAATAGTTGGCGTGCGCGTGGTTGTGTATTTGGTTTAAACGGTTATAACGCCCGCCACTTGTCCCTTTTCTATTCATCTTTTGGACAGAGCCCTGTTTGCATTTGCGCGTGGTCACATGGGCCACATGACCTCAACCTTGGTGGTTAGGGGCTAGGTGCACCCGTAACCATTCTACAGTTTGCACGATTTGTGCAGTTGCGCCCAGTGCTGGGTTTTTCCACATAAATGCACGTGGGGGTTAGGTTGAGCCAACAAGGGTGCAATTTGTCGATCCAGAGATAGCAAGTTTGAAGGGGAACTTCCAGGAAGCCTATCTTCTTCAATGTTTGGCCAAACTAGGTGCATCAAAAGCCCAGTTAGGGGTTTTTGGACGTTCTGGAGCCATTGGAGCCATCTATTTGGAATTTTGAGCATTGTAAAACACATTTTTGAGAACTTTTAGAAAATAATACAAAAGATCCATTGGAAGCTGGACCAGGATATGTAGCCCAAGAGAGGAGTGAACTCCTTTATCATTTATTGTGTTATGTGTTTTATGTTCACTGTTTATTGATGTTGTTTATATGCATCGTTGATGAGTAATTTCTATAAAAGTTGTGTTGCAAATTGATCCATTTGCATTTTAACACATAAACTAAATCTTGCAAATAATTTCAAGAATACAAGTCTTCTTCATTTTTAGATCAAGTTGGTATCAGAGCATAGGTTTTTGAAGACTTGATTATTTGCAAGTGTTTTTTTTTCTGATGCTCACAAGGTTGAAAATCACAAGAGGAGAAGGTCAACTGGTAGAGCCAAGTTCTCATCCTTCAAGGAGGAAGCTCATATCATCACCACAAGTTTCAAGGAGGCATTCACCAAGTATGGCTCATGAAGAGAGTCATGAACATATTCCTACAGAAGATGAATATCTCAGAAAGGTTTTCATGGAAATGAGAGAAATGATGAAAATCTTGATGGAAAGGAATACATGATTGCAAGGTGAAGGCTCCAACCCTTCAAAGCACAAGGGAGGAAGTGGTGATAAAACTTCAAATGGAAATGGAGGGAATGGTGCTTCTCCACCACCCTCACCTCCATCTTCTTCTTCTTCTTCTACCTGTTCAAGACCTCTTTCGAATTCTCCAAAAGGACATGGTAAAACTCCTTCACAAATTCCTTCATTAAAGCTTGATATTAAATTCGAATTTCCAATGTACAATGGAGAACTAAATGTTGAGAAATTAGATAATTGGATTTGTCAGATTGAGGTGTATTGTAGGATACAAAAAATTCAAGATGATGAAACTAAGATTCAGCTTACTTCTTTAATATTGGATAGTGTAACACTCATTTGG
>SNQJ01S0086231.1:17189-27716 GCA_010110895.2 Picea sitchensis | reverse complement strand
CGAAGCCATTACAACAAAGTCGGAATGACAGAAAACCATGGCCGACTGCGGAAGCTTTCAGAGCCCGGCTGACGCTAGCAATAGGTGATTTCGATTCTCCCCACTGTTTTTTGTGTTGGGTTTTCAGGTTCCTTGTTTGTGCGTCAGGATCACTGTGTATATCTGTGTGTATATTCATATTCAGTGCGTATATCACAAAGTTAATGTGTCAATGTGTTGTGGAAGGATATCAGTGAAAGGCGAGGCCGAGGAAATCGCGGTCTCGCCAATGCCGAGATCCCGGCAGAGACATGGGAAGAGATCGAATCCTTATTCCACCCGCGGTCTTGACAAGTTCGAGAGCATCTATGCCGAACTCTCTTCCAAAAGAGAATATATTGCGAACAGGACTCGCGTGCCGGAGGCCATGGTGAGGTTCGTATCTTCGGAGAAGGGATGGATTCCAGTTGTAATTGGAGCCAGAGATCTGCGAATCAGGAGGGAAAACGGGGATAATGGCGAAATGTCCCCGGAATTGAGGAGAAAAGATGAGGGGAATGATATCAATGGTGAATCTGAGAGGAGAGGTCTTACTGTGAATGCACCCACCAGCCCTGTGAGAGCTCATGATGACCCAACTGACTTCTGGGATAAAATGTTTAGAAGGTTTGTGTCCATGGAAAATTGGCCCAGTACCAGACCTGCGAGTCCAGTACAGGGATCGGATAGCTTCTACATGAGGACCAGCCCCGCATTGGCTTACAACGACAGCGTGGGTGCATTAACTGTTATGATGATCATGCTGTTCTGTTTTGCAATCCTCTTCACAGGTGCATGGTTGTATATAGTAAAAAAGTTGAAAGGATGAGAGGGATGAATAGGAATAAGATTATATAATGGCAAGATTCACAATTTTCATCAATATCCCTGTTGGATGGATTAGGAGTGTTGGAATATGTAACTCCTACTTGTCTTACTTATGATCATATTTGTGCTTATTATGATTATTTGTCATAATTAGGTAGAGTTCATTTCTAAGTAGACTTTGTTTCCTAGTCTTTGGGGAGTTGTTGGAACTAGTTGGATTTGAGAGATTCTTTTTAATTAGATGCTTCCTAGATTGGTGTGAGGTTGAGATATTTGCTCAACCAAGTAGATTGTCTGATCAAGGTAGTTTGTTTATCTTGAAACAAAGATTTTCGTAGTTATATGTTCTCTATTTCATTGTTTAATAGAACGCTCAACACAATTTTGGTTTGTGTGTAATAATGCCTACTCTTCCTCCCATGTTTCCTTTGATGGTATCAAAGCAGGACTAAGCTTGACTCTCTCACGAGAGGGTCTAGGGAAATTGAAGCCTACGAGAGTAGAGAGTGGATTGTTGCTATGTGTTTGCAGTAGTGTGAGGTTTGTCCATCATTTGAGCGTTGGCAAAATAATTAAATAAGAATGTTGTTGAAAAGAAAAGGCCAAGAGATCTATGTTCGAGGCGCTTGTGTGAGAAGAGAGGAGAAGAGTTTGATTGTGAAAATTCAAGGCAATGACTGCAAAAGACTACACTGGTCCGTTGCATTCTCGAGGACTGATTTGCGACGTCGAAAGAGATATGAGGGCACAACGACCTGCTCCATGACTACCCGCTAGATAGAGGATGAAGGAAGCAATCGAGGGAATGACTGTGCAAGAGAATTGAGGGAAGAGGCTAGACGTGGGTGATGTGAGAAAAAGACGATTGAGTTGAGGGAACGAACACGGGATCCAAGCCACCCTAATACTCGATCCATAAGATAACATAATTGATCCCTACAATTGTAAGAAGTGAGAAATGTGCAGACAAGAAAGGAGTATGAGACAACAAAAATAGAGTTGGTCAATGAACAATAGAGCACACTTGTATAAGCAAAACCAAAAACAAGAAAAAATGTAGAACAAGATTAGTTTTCTAACTGATTGTATAGTTGTCCAAAACAATTGGCATTGTACAATTAGCAAACCAAAGTTTACAACTAACACTTCCTCTTAAACTCAACGATTACAAACACCAACACCTATAATCCCCAAGTGTTGTTGTTGGAAATCAAAAATGGTTTTTCCCAATAGGTTTGTAAATATGTCTGCGAGTTGATCTCGTGAGGCACAAAATTGGAGAGATATTTCACCATTATTGACTAGCTCGCATATGAAGTGAAAGCGAGTGTCAATGTGCTTGTTTTTCTTGTGAAAAACATGGTTTTTCGACAAGGCAATCCTTGAAGAGTTGTGAAAGAAAATAGGAGTTGGCTCATTTTCCGTATGTGACAAGTCATTCAATAATCTTCGCAAAAGACATTGAGACAATGGGTTGCTTCTTTGATGCCCAAGAAATCAAATTTGTGCCCAAGTGAAAAGCATACCCAAAAGTGTTTTTCCGGTCATCTAGGCTACCTACAAAATCATTGTCAGTGTAGCCAGTAAGATGATCATCTTCAGATTGTGTGTACCATAAACCAAAATTGAGTGTGCCTGCAATATCTCTCAAGATCCTTTTGGTCATTTTCCATTGAGAATATTTGGGGGATTCCATGAACCTAGAAACAAAATTGGTTGCATACATAATATCAAGTCTAGTAGATGTAAGATACAACATGCTTCCTACTAAACTTTATATAGAGTAGAATCCACTATAGGACCTTCATCTTGCTTGCTCAGTTTTGTGCCTAGGGGTATAAGAGTTTCTATTGGATTGCAATCTTCCATTCAGAATCGCTTGATGATGTCTGTAGCATACTTTTGTTGATAGACAAAAATGTCGTTGGTTGATTGATCAACCTCAATACAAAAAAAATGCTTCATGATGCCATGATATGTCGCCTCAAATTCAGATTGCATGGCATGTTTAAAGATTTCTAATTGAAGATTACTAGTATATATCATCTTATCAACATATAGACATACAATCGATATTTTATCTTGTTGATTTGTTTTGGTGTATAGTGTTGGCTCATTTTGACTTATGTTGAAGCCACTCATTTTGACTTATGTGGCTGATTTTTCTATCTGTTTGTAGTAGTGTGAGGTTTGTCCATCATTTGAGCATTGGAAAAATAATTAAATAAGAATGCTGCGAAAAAGAAAAGGCCAAGAGATCCGTGTTCGAGGCGCTCATATGAGAAGAGAGGAGAAGAGTTTAATTATGAAAAGTCAAGGAAACGGCTGCAAAAGACTACGATGGTGTGTTTCATTCTCGAGGATCGATTCACGACGTTGAAAGAGATATGAGGGCACAACGACTTGCTCCACGACTACTAGTTGGATAGAGGACGAAGGAAGCAATCGAGGGAATGACTATGCAAGTTAATCGAGGGAAGAGGCTAGACATGGGTGATGTGAGAAAAAGACGATTGAGTTGAGGGAACGAACACAGGAGCCAAGCCACGCTAATACTTGAGCCATAAGATAACATAGTTGATCCCTATAGTTGTAAGAAGTGAGAAATGTGAAAACAAGAAAGGAGTACGAGACAGAGAAAAAACAAAGTTGGTTAATGAACAATAGAGTGCACTTGTATTAGGGAAAAAATGAAACATATAAGAAAAACCAAAAACAAGAAAAAATGAAGAACAAGATTAGTTTGCTAACTGATTGTATAGTTGTCCAGAACAATTGGCATTGTACAATCAGAAAACCAAAGTTTACAACTAACACTCCCTCTTAAACTCAATGATTACAAACACCAGCACTTACAATCCCCAAGTGTTGTCGTTGGAAATCAAAAATGGTTTTTCCCAATGGGTTTGTAAATATATCTACAAGTTGATCTCGTGAGCCACAAAATAGGAGAGATATTTCACCATTACTGACTAGCTCGCTTATGAAGTGAAAGCGAGTGTCAATGTGCTTTCTCTTCTTGTGAAAAACATGGTTTTTCGACAAGGAAATCCTTGAAGTGTTGTCAAAGAAAATAGTAGTTGGCTCATTTTCCATATGTGACAAGTCATTCAATAATCTTCGTGGAAGATATTGAGACAATGGGTTGCTTCTTTGATGCCCAAGAAATCAGATTTGTGCCCAAGTGAAAAGTGTACCCTGAAGTGATTTTCCAGTCATCTAGGCTACCAGCAAAATCACTGTCAGTGTAGACAGTAAGATGATCATCTTCAGATTGTGTATACCATAAACCAAAATTGAGTGTGTCTGCAATATATCTCAAGATCCTTTTGACCATTTTCTAGTGAGAATTTTTGGGGGATTCCATGAACCTGGAAAGAAAGTTGGTTGCATACATAATATCAAGTCTAGTAGCTATAAGATACAATAGGCTACCTACTAAACTTGTATATAGAGTACAATCCATTGTAGTACCTTCATCATGCTTGCTCAATTTTGTGCCTAGGGGTATAGTAGTTTCTACTGGATTGCAATCTTCCATTCAGAATCGCTTGATGATGTCTATAGCATACTTTTGTTGACAGACAAATATGTTGTTGGTTGATTGATCAACCTCAATACCCAAAAAATGCTTCATGATGCCAAGATCTATCATCTCAAATTCAGATTGCAAGGGATGTTTAAAGCTTTCTAATTGAATATTTCTATTATATATCATGTTATCAACATACAAACATACAATCGGTATTTTACCTTGTTGATATGATTTGGTGTATAGTTTTGGCTCATTTTGACTTATTTTGAAGCCACTCTTGATCACGTAAGCGCCAATTCTATTGTATCAGGCTCTTGGAGCTTGCTTTAGGCCATACAATTATTTCTTCAACCAATACACTTTGGTTGGCTTCTCTTTGACTTCAAATATTGGTGGTTGATCCACATACACTTCTTCTTCTAGGACACCATTCAAGAAGGATGATTTGACATTCATCTCATATACTTGACATTTTTGTTGAGATATTGTGGCTAAAATGGTCCTTACAATATCCAACCTTGCTACCGGAGAAAAGGTTTCACCATAATCAACGCCGAGTTGTTGAAAGAATCCTTTGGCAAAAAGTCTTTCTTTGTGTTTTTCAATTTGCCCCTTTTCATGGAGTTTAGTCTTGTAAACCCACTTGACATCAATGTTGGTCTTATGCTTGGGAAGATCAACAAGATCCCATGTCTTTTTCTTCTCAATAGAGTCAATTTATTGGTTCATAGATTGAAACCAATGTGGCTCTTTAATTGCCACTTTGAAAGATGTGGGATGAGATGATAATAATGCAAAAAGATTGTGCTAGTTATGATCATCCAACTGCTAATAAATCTCTCTCAAGAATCGAGTTCTTTGATTTCAGACTTCAGAGGATGGATTTATGCTTGAATAAGAGCTTCTTTGGGAACTTTCAAGTTGTCCTTATACTTGCAATCTTGGAAGGACATGTTGATGTGTATGTCTTCTTGAATTTTCTATGTGTCCAGAAAGTGGCAGCAGTGGATTTGGACTATCCATAGGGCGATTTTCAAACTCACTCCAGAATTGACTTTCGAGAAATGTTACATCTCTGCTGAGAATAAGTTTCTTTGAAATCAGATTGTACAGTCTGTAAGTGTTATATGTTTCTATGTATCCAACAAAAATGAATTTTTCACTTCGATCATCAAGCTTCTTCCTCAATTCTGAAGGTATGTGAGTGAATGCAATGCATCCAAAAGTTATGAGATGAGCGACATTTAGTTTTTTCCCACTCCATGCTTCTTGAGGGACGTTCATTTTGACACTAGTGGTTGGAGATCAATTCAGAATATAGACTGAATGTGCTACAACTTCAACCCAAAAACAATTGGGTAAATTTTTTTCTTTGAGCAACCTCCTTGCCTTATTCATTAGGGTCTAATTTTTTTCTCTCAGACACTCCAATTTTTGAGGAGTATACCTAGTTCTGGTTTGCATGATGATGTCTTGTGAATTGAAAAAATATGCAAATTATTTGGAACAATACTCTCCTCCTCCATCTGATCTGAGTATTTTTACATACTTCCCGCTCTGTTTTTCAGCTTCAACCTTGAAGTCCTTAAACTTGGCGAAGGTTTTTGACTTGTTCTTGAGGAAATTGATCCATATTTTCCTGCTAAAGTCATCAATAAATGTTAAAAAATAAAAAATACCACCTATTGACATTGTTTTCATTGGTCCACAAAGATTAGTGTGAACCAACTTTAAGTGTTGTTTGGCTTGATTGGAGGATTGTGGAAAAATATATCTCTTATGTTTTCCAAGAATGCAAGATTGACATGGGGTATTTTGCTCTTTGAAAATAGGTATACCTATGACCATGGAGTGCTTCTGCAGGAGACTTAGAATCTGAAAAGGTAGATGTCCAAATCTTGCATGCCACAACACAACTTCATTAGGGGTGGAGGAACTTTGTGCATAGGGTTGGGTCATATTTGCAATTCTAAGAGTCATGGGAAACATCTATTTCTTGTCATATGGATTTAAGAAATCAATTTTCTGCTGGGAGGTTTTTCATAGATCCTACCAGGGATGATTTTAGGGGCTAAATTTCACTCATGGGCTAATTTTCCATGGTTTTCCCCAAAACAATATTCGCTATTCTAAAAATGATTCCCCCAAATTCTATAGGATAAAATTATTTTACCTTAAAAATCACCAAAGTTATACAAACTATATAAAATCCTTAGATATTTGAATATTTTTATAAAAATATCACAAACATTTCATAGTTGGCATATGAAAGATTAGTAAGATTCGCNTGCAGGAGACTTAGAATCTGAAAAGGTAGATGTCCAAATCTTGCATGCCACAACACAACTTCATTAGGGGTGGAGGAACTTTGTGCATAGGGTTGGGTCATATTTGCAATTCTAAGAGTCATGGGAAACATCTATTTCTTGTCATATGGATTTAAGAAATCAATTTTCTGCTGGGAGGTTTTTCATAGATCCTACCAGGGATGATTTTAGGGGCTAAATTTCACTCATGGGCTAATTTTCCATGGTTTTCCCCAAAACAATATTCGCTATTCTAAAAATGATTCCCCCAAATTCTATAGGATAAAATTATTTTACCTTAAAAATCACCAAAGTTATACAAACTATATAAAATCCTTAGATATTTGAATATTTTTATAAAAATATCACAAACATTTCATAGTTGGCATATGAAAGATTAGTAAGATTCGCGAAGGTTTCTACATTTAAAAAAAAAAATCCATCCTTAAAATCACCCCTGGATCCTACAGGTTGATCCTTCAAAAAGTACCTTATATCCATGTTCAATTAGTTTTCCTACACTGATCAAATTATGTTTCAGATATGGAACATGATAGACATCATGTATGTCTTTATTTACATCTTGTTTAGTCAAACAATTACAGTTTCTTTTCCTTGGACTTTGACTAAAGAGTAATCTCCAAGTGTAATGTCAGAAGAAAAAGAATAATCAATGCATGCAATTAAATCTTGGTACTTTTCATGTGATTGTTGTATCCATTGTCCAACACTCAAAGGTCCTTGTGTTGTTCTTCATAATTGTGGCATGAGAGAAACATCCCATCTACAGTTTCTCCTTCATGATATGAAACATGTGCTATGCCTGAGTTCTGATCTTCTTTCTTATTCCTGCATTCAGATTCATAGTGGCCATATTTTTTGCAGTAATAGCATTGTATGATGGCTTTGTCATTGAATCTCCTCCCTCTTCCTCTTTATACTGATGCTGTTGATTTTGATGTGTGTGACCTTCACTTGAGTGATGGCTACTGGGGTTGCTCCCTCTTCCTCTATGATCTTTGCCTCTGCTGAAGGAGAATTGAGACTTGAAGGCATGGGCCATTAACTCATCTTCCAAATTTAGTTTAGTCTCATGTGACAGCAGATAACCCATTAGTTCATCTACTAAAAAATTGGATAGATCCTTGGATTCTAGGATGGTTGTAACAACCATCTCAAATTTCTTTGGAAGACTTCTGAGGAATTTCTCAACAATCATTTGACCTGGAATAGCTTCACCAGTCATCCTGATCTAGTTTATTATTCCCATAACTATGGTCATGAATGTATCAACATTTTCTAACTCAGTCGTCTTTAAAGTCTCAAAGTGTGCTCTCAAGGTATGCAACTTGATTTTTTTCACCTTGTCATTTACCTGGTAGGTTGTGCTAAGAATGTCCCAGACATGTTTTGAGGTAGAAACACCTATGATATTTTAGAAAATAGATCATCCACAGATTTTTGAATCCATAACTTAGCCTTATTTTTTCTTTTCCTTTGTTCTTCATGTGTATTTATTTGCTAATTGTTCATGGCTTCGAATGTGGGTTGGTTGTCATTGATGTCAACCCTTGAAGAAAGTCCGATAGCGAATTGGCCCAATATATAGTAAAAAAGTTGAAAGGATGAGAAGGATGAATAGGAATAACATTGTATATTGTCAAGATGGAGAATCTTCAATCCATCACAGACATAAAGATGGTAGTTATTGTATGGATTGGATGGATTGGGAAGGTTGGAATATGTAACTCCCACTTTTCTTAGGTGTGTGATCATATTTGTGCTTATTATGATTATTTGTCATAGTTAGGTAGAGTTCATATCTAAGTAGACCTTGTTTCCTAGTTTTTGGGATGTTGTTGGAACTAGTTGGATTTGAGAGATTCTATCAAATTAGATGATTCCTAGATTGTTGTGAGGTTAAGATATTTGATTAACCAAATAGATTGTGTGATCAAGGTAGTTTGTCTATCTTGAGACAAAACTTTTTGTAGTTATATGTACTCTATTTCATTGTTTAATTGAACGCTCAACACAATTTTGGTTTGTGTGTAATAATGTCTACTCTCCCTCTCATGTTTCCTTTGATGGTATCAGAGCGGGACTAGGCTTGAATCCGTCACGAGAGGGTATAGGGAAATGGAAGCCTATGAAAGTAGAGAGTGGATTGTTGTTATGTGTCTGCAATAGTGTGAGGTGTGTCCATCATTTGAGAATTGGAAAAATAATTAAATAAGAATGTTGATAAAAAGAAAAGGTTGAGATATCTGTGTTCAAGGCGCTCATGTGAGAAGAGAGGAGAAGAGTTTGATTGTGAAAAGTTAAGGAAACGATTGTAGAAGACTACGATGGTGCATTGCATTCTCGAGGACTGATTTGGGATGTCGAAAGAGATATGAGGGCACAACGACCTGCTCCATGACTACCAATTGGATAGAGGACAAAGGAAGAAATCGAGGAAATGACTATGCGAGTGAATCGAGGGAAGAGGATAGACGTGAGTGATGTGAGAAAAATATAATTGAGTTGAGGGAATGGACATGGAATCCAAGCCGCACACCATAAGATAACATAGTTTATCCCTGCAGTTGTAAGAAGTGAGAAATGTGCAAACAAGAAATAAGTACGGGATAGAGAAAAAACAGAGTTGGTCAATGAACAACATAATGCACTTGTATTAGGGAAAAAATGAAACATATAAGCCAAGCCAAAAACAAGAAAAAATGAAGAACAAGATTAGTTTTCTAAGTGATTGTATAGTTGTCCAAAAAAATTGGCGTTGTACAGTCAACAAACCAAAGTTTACAACTAACACTCCCTCTTAAACTCAATGATTAGAAACACCAACACTTACAATCCCCAAGTGTTGTCGTTGGAAATCAAAAATGGTTTTTCCCAATGGGTTTGTAAATATATCTGCGAGTTGATCTTGTGAGCCACAAAATTGGAGAGATATTTCACCATTATTGACTAGCTCGCATATGAAGTGAAAGTGAGTGTCAATGTTCTTTCTCTTCTTGTGAAAAACATGGTTTTTCGACAAGGCAATCCTCGAAGTGTTTTCAAAGAAAATTGTATTTGGCTCCTTTTGTGTATGTGACAAGTCATTCAATAATCTTCATAGAAGATATTGAGACAATGGGTTGCTTCTTTGATGCCCAAGAAATCAGATTTGTGCCCAAGTGAAAAGTATACCCTAAAGTGATTTTATGGTCATCTAGGCTACCTGCAAAACCACTGTTAGTGTAGCCAGTAAGATTATCATATTTACCATAAACCAAAATTGAGTGTGCCTGCAATATATCTCAAGATCCTTTTGACCATTTTCCAGTGAGAATTTTTGGGGGATTCCATGAACCTGGAAACAAAGTTGGATGCATACATAATATCAGGGCTAGTAGATTTAAGATACAACAGGGTTCCTACTAAAGTTTTATATAGAGTAGAATCCACTGTAGGACCTTCATCTTTCTTACTCAATTGTGTGCCTAGGGGTATAAGAGTTTCTTATCATTTGCAATCTTCCATTCAGAACTTCTTGATGATGTTTGTGGCATACTTTTGTTGATAGAAAAAAAATGTCATTGGTTGATTGATCAAACTCAATAACCAAAAACTGCTTCACGATGACAAGATTTGTCATCTCAAATTCATATTGCATGTTATGTTTAAAGCTTTCTAATTAGATATTTCCAGTATACATCATGTTATCAACATAGATACAAACAATCAGTATTTTTCCTTGTTGATCTATTTTGGTGTATACTGTTGGCTCATTTTGACTTCTGTTGAAGCCACTCTTGATCAAGTAAGCACCAATTCTATTGAATCAGGCTCTTG
>SNQJ01S0086231.1:4166-17174 GCA_010110895.2 Picea sitchensis | reverse complement strand
AGCAATACAAGGCTTTCTTCAACCGATACACTTTGGTTGGGTGCTCTTTGAATTCAAATCCTGGTGGTTGATCCAGATACACTTCTTCTTCTAGGACACCATTCAAGAAGAATGATTTTACATCCATCTGGTATACTTGACATTTGTGTTGAGCTATTGTGGATTAAATGGTCCTTAAAATATCCAACCTTGTTACTTGAGCAAAGGTTTCACCATAATCAATGATGTGTTGTTGAGAGAATCCTTTGGCAATAAGTCTTGCTTTGTGTTTTTCAGTCTACCCCTTTTCATTGAATTTAGTCTTGTAAACCCACTTGACATCAATGTTGGTATTATGCTTGGGCAGATCAACAAGATCCCATGTCTTGTTCTTCCCAATAGGGTCAATTTATTGGTTCATAGCTTGAACCCAATGTGGCTCTTTAGATGCCTCTTTGGAAGATGTGGGATGACATGGTAATAATGTAAAACGATTGTGTTGGTTATGATCATCCAACTGCTAATAAATCTCTCTCAAGAATCAAGTTCTTGGATTTCGGACTTCAGAGGATGAATTTATGCTTGAATAAGAGTTTCTTTGGGAACTTTCAGGTTGTCCATGTACTTGCAATATTGGAAGTACAAGCTGATGTGTATGTTGTCCTGAATTTTCTATGTGTTTAGGAAGTGGCAGTAGTGGATTTGGACTGTCCGTAGGGAGATTTTCAAACTCACTCTAGAATTGACTTTCAAGAAATTTTACATCTCTATTGAGAATAATTTTCTTTGAAATTGGATTTTACAGTATGTAAGTTTTGGATGTTTCAATGTATCCAACAAAAATGCATTTCTCACTTCGATCATCAAGCTTCTTCCTCAACTCTAAAGGTATGTGAGAGAACACAATGCATCCAAAAGTTCTCAGATGAGCGACATTTAGTTTTTTCCCACTCCATGCTTCTTGAGGGACCTTCATTTTGACACTGGTGGTTGGAGATCGTTTCAGAAGATATACTGAACACGCTACAGCTTCATCCCAAAACAAATTGGGTAAATTATTTTTTCTGAGTAGGCTCCTTGCCATATTCATTAGGGTCTAATTTTTTTCTCTTAGACATTCCATTTTTTTGTGGAGTATAACTGGCCATGGTTTGCATGATGATGTCTTGTGACTTGAAAAAAAATGAAAATTATTTGGAGCAATACTCTCCTCCTCCATATGATCTGAGTATTTTTACATACTTCCCTCTCTGTTTTTCAGCTTCAACCTTGAAGTCCTTGAACTTGTGTAAGGTTTCAAACTTGTTCTTGAGGAAATAGATCCATATTTTCTTGCTAAAGTCATCAATAAATGTTAGAAAATAAAATCTACCACCTATTGACTTTGTTTGCATTGGTCCACAAAGGCCAGTGTGCACCAAATTTAAGTGTTGTTTGGCTTGATTGGAGGATTGTGGAAAACTATCTCTTGTATGTTTTCCAAGAATGGAAGATTCACATGGGGTATTTTTCATCTTGAAAATAGGTATACCTATGACCATGGAGTGCTTCTGCAGGAGACTTAGACTCTGAAAGGGTAGATGTCCAAATATTTCATGCCGTAACACAACTTCATTGGGGGTGGAGGAACTTTGTGCATAGGGTTGGGTCATATTTGCAATTCTAAGAGTCAGGGGAAACATTCTATTTCTTGTCATATGGATTTAAGAAATCAATTTTCATCTGGGATATTTGTCATAGATCCTACAGGTTGATCCTTCAATAAGTACCTTATATCCATGTTCAATTAGTTGTCCTACATTGAGAAAATTATGTTTCAGATATGGAACATGATAGACATCATGTATGTAATTCTTTACATCTTGTTTAGTTAGAACAATTACAGTTCCTTTGCCTTGGAATTTGACTAAAGAGTAATCTCCAAGTGTAATGTTAGAAGAAAAAGAATAATCAATGCATGAAATTAAATCTTAGTTACCTGTCATGTGATTGTTGCATCCACTGTCTAGCAACCACATGTCCTTGTGTTGTTCTTCATAATTATGGCATGAGAGAAACATCCCATCCAAGGTTTCTCCTTCATGATTTGAAACATTTTCTATTCCTAAGTTCTAATATTCATGCTTCTTCCTACATTCAAATTCATAATGACCACATTTTTTGCAGTAATAGCATTGTATGATGGATTTGTCATTGGATCTCCTCACTCTTCCTCTTTGAGACTGATGTTGTTGATTTTGATGTGTGTGACCTTCACTTGAGTGTTGGCTACTGGGGCTACTCCCTCTTCCTCTATGACCTTTGCCTCTACTGAAGGAGATTTGAGACTTGAAGGCATGGACCATTGACTCATCTTCTAGATTTAGTCTAGTCTCATGTGACAACATAGAACCCATTAGTTCATCTACTAAACAATTGTACAGATCCTTGGATTCTAAGATGATTGTAACAACCATCTCAAATTTATTTGGAAGACTTCTGAGGACTTTCTCAACAATCCTTTGACCAGGAATAGCTTTACCAGTTAGCCTGATATGGTTTACTATTCCCATAACTTTAGTCATGAATGTATCAATATTTTCTAACTCATTTATCTTTAAAGTCTCAAAGTGTGCTCTCAAGGTCTGTAGATTGACTATTTTCACCTTGTCATTTACCTGGTAGGCTATGCTAAGAATGTCCCAGGCCTATTTTGAGGTAAAAAGACCTATGATCTTTGAGAAAATAGAGTTATCCACAGAGTTCTCAATCCGAAACTTAGCCTTATTTTCTCTTTTCCTTTGTTCTAGTTGTGTATTTCTTTGTTGAATGTTCATGACTACCGGATCTATTGGATCTGGTTCCACATAGCCATGGTGCATTGGATCACAACATTCCTTTGCTTGTAGGAGATATCTCATTCTCAGGGACCAAGATTCATAATTCTTTCCTATAAGAATGGGACCTTGATTGGGATTTAAATCGCTAAGAGTGGCCATTATTTTAAAAAGAATTATATATATGTGTATAAAATATCCTGTAGAAAAAAAATGAACCTGTGTACCTTAAAAATATGGATTAGATTTTTTTCGCAGAAGAATGGCTCCCGTAGTTGCAATTTGCTGGTAGAAAAATTAGATCTACATGAAATTTATTTTTTCATGGGTTAGATCAGGTTGGATCTAGCTATCTGAGCTCAGGATCTTACACACTCTGAACCCCTTTTGGTCAATTGAGGGACCATGTAATTTCTAGGTGGAAAAAAATTGACCCCTTTTCCATGAGCTCCCGCATTTTTTCCAAAACAATGGGCACAATCTGCTTCAGTTGGATCTACTTCAACTGGATCTGAGTGGACTGCTCTCCATGCAATGTGAAAAGACTTACTTCTCATGCTCTGATACCATGAGAAATGTGAAAAGAAGAAATGAGTATGAGACAAAGAAAAGACAGAGCTGGTCAATGAACAACATAACGCACTTGTATTGAGGAAAAAACAAAACATATAAGTGAAACCAAAAACAAGAAAAAATGAAGAAAAATATTAATTTTCTAACTGATTGTATAGCTATCCAGAACAAATGGCAACGTGCATTCAACAAATTAGATTTTACAAATAACAAGAAGGCACTTGTAACAAAGGTAACAAATTCATCGAATAAGAACAAAGTTTGTTGTTAGAGAAACTACTATCATGACACATATTCAACATTAGAAATTCCTTTGAGTCAACACCGTGAAGAGTCCCTTGGAGATGGTGATTTCGTTGTGAGAAAAAGATATCTAGGGAGGTAAGCTTCCAATAGAAGAAGAATAAGAACTAATTTTAATGTCCACGAGGCTAACAATAGCCTATGGGATAGACCGTCTCACACACTGATTTCAGGAGTTCATCCCTTTTCCTATTCAACTTGATGATGAGCTCCCCTAATTTATCCACTGTCCCCTCACTGAATAATTCATTCCAAGAGCTAGTTGTCAAAATATTTATATAGTTTTCCCTACTGTCTTTGAAAGCTTCGCACTCTAAAATGAAATGATTTTATGTTTCCACTTTTCCAGAGGTGCAGAACACACACACCCTTTCTTCCCAAACTTCTTTTGATCTTTTCTAGCGCCCTGTTTCACAACGGAGTTGATGAGAATTGGTTCTTAATTGCGCAATAAGAGTTTGTAAGACACTCTTTACAGGGATTTGTGGGACATTTCCATTGAGACACCAAAATGGTGGAGCTTCCATATAGAAGGACCCACCGAACTATTGTAAGCATGATTGATCCTCTAGGTATATAATAAAAAGGAGTGTGAGTTTCCATGTGAAGTCATTGTTAAGAATTAGTAAGAAACTAATAATGGGAAACAATTCATTACATCTTGTGACTTGAATGGGATAGAGGTATAAGTAACTTAACATGGGTGTTTTTTTCTCGACATAACATTAGATGTTAGGGACTTCTATTACTATTTTTTTGCATTTTTGGATGGTGTGAAAATCCTCTGTTGCAATGGAGAATGCATACATGTAGGAGTGTTGGTAATTTCTGAAGAGAAAAAACCTCGATTTTGAAGCAGATGGAGGTTGCACCACTTGAACGAGGAGATGCAATTTCAGTTTATTGATCAGTGGAATATTGTGCAGAAAGGTGTAGCTATGCTAAGAGGCCAAGAAGCCCAACTCCAAGCTTCACAAGAAGGAGATCTGCGAGGTTGTAGCGTTGATTGAGAATCTACCAAAGGTGATGGTCGAAAAATTTGACTGTGGTAAAATTGAATCCCAAGAAATCATCATGGACAACAGAGAAATGGCTTTCGATAGCCCTACGGTTCCATGGAGATCATAATATTATTCAGTATTGCATTGAAGATACCTCTCCTCCAGCTTATGAGTGCCCTCTACATGAGAAAAAACCACTTTAAAAGATGTATCAAATTTTGAGCCTGATGGTACTAAAGAGATTCATGCTGAGACAATCCATATGAGGAAGTTCTTCTTGCTGCAAAAAAATTAGTTAAAATTATCTACGTCAAACTACATATAAAATACAATGGGAAATAATCATAAACAGATGAAAAAATCCCAAATGGATGACCTAGATATAACAAAAACAATTTGATTTTTTTCCTAATGTGTTTAGGAAATTCCTAAACATTTTATGTTTCAAGCAGTTCGCTCACTTGCAAAACGACCATAAGCATCGGAGTTTGCTTGAGGAACGACCATAACCACTGGAACTGCCTATCAACTGCTATAAAAGAAGCAGTGTTCAACAACCATATAGGAGGGTTCTGAAGACATAATTTTTCTGAAGAATACATTTTTAAGAGAAAATTCAGAGAGAGAACCTTGGCAGAATTTTCGGAGAATAGTATGCTGGTAGTGTTAGGAGGACTTTTTCATTTCATTATTTTCTTGCATATTTAGCAGAGATTTGCAGAATTGTCGGAAACATGGGTTTTGTGAAGAAATGAAAGGGATAAGTGAGGATGAGCTTGTTGGCCTTCACAAGGCAAAGGTTTACTTGCCAGTTGTTGTATTAAGGCTCGATTGTATTTGACGCTAATCAGTTTCTGTATGTAGGTTTCCTCTTTGTGATTCACCACCATTGCTCTATTCCACTTTTGGCTCAATTTTGTTTTCCTTTTCATGCTTGGTCTTTCTATTGTACATTGCGTCTAGAAGGGCTAAATACCATATGCATGGCCCTAGTCTACTTAGAGACTTGCAGATTTTGAAGATTTATGATTTTGTATAGGAATTTTGTTTTTAATGAAAATTAGTTATTTCTCTATGGATATTTCTTTGATTTTTTCTTTAAAGTCCTTAGTTTTCCTCATCTTTATTTTACACTTTTATTTCAGAATAAAAAAAAATTAGATAAAAATTTTAAAAAGCAAACAAAACATTTTATTTTGTTTATAATCATGTGTATAAAGTTTTTAATTTGTTAATGTGCATAAACTTTTATTTTTGTTTATTTTACTATTTTAATTTTATTATTTTTAATTACATCCTAACTTAAAAATAAAACATAAAATCTTATATCATAAAAAATGTTGTTGCAATTAATGTTAGGTAATAAACTTTGTATGTAATTAAATTACTTTAAAACTAATACAGTTTCTTAACTTACGTTAGTTTTTTTTTTTTCGTTTTTATTAAAACTAAACAAAAGCATTGTTTTTCCATTTTTTATTTATTTGCATTTATTTTATTAGTTTTAATTTTGATTACTTCAAATGTATAAAAGTAAATAGCATAAAGATCACAAATTAAATAAAAATTAAATATTGTTAAAAGTTAAATTACAAGGCAAATCAATTCATGCTTGGACTATAGGTTAAGGGAAAATTGGCCTAGAGTTCAATGCGCTTTCATGTTAGTGGCTTAAAGCCTAGGGTAACATTCATGTCTCTTCTCACTTAGTCCCGTGAGAGGTCGAGAATGTTGATGTTGGCTCTCTAGGTACAATCTCTTGAACATGTTCTTTATTCACCTTCTCTTCTTTTCTTTCTCGCACTTCTGCAAATCCTGCAATCTCTGGGACCTGTTCTTTATTCACTTGTTCTTCTATTTTTTTTGTTTCTTTTGCAAAGCTTCCTATATCTAACATCTTCATTTTTCCTTGTAGATTTTTCTTCATCTCATATTATTTCCAATTCTGAGAGTGTTTGATATTCCTTTACCCATTCTTGTTTTCTTTTCCAAACCTTCTTATATCTCATATCAATATTCTTTTTCATAGAAGTATCCATCATGCTTCTACAATCACGAGCTATGTGTCCATAGTTATGGAAATTGTAACATTCAATGTCATGTGGGGCCACATAAGATTTTCTTCTTTGAACATTTCTTTCATAAGCCCTGCAATCTGTAACCTTATGTCCAAAGTTAGTACAATAAAAACAATGACCATAAAAGAAATTCACATACCTGGGAGTGAATGATCTTCTTTGTTGTGTAGTCCTTATGAATGCTTTCCTTGTTTGATCATGATGTTCTCTTCTGTGGATCCCTTGTTTATGGTTGAAGCTTCTTTGATGCTTGAACGTGGTAGGTATTGTTGAATATGTATCTCTATTATTATTCTTTGATTCTTGTTTACTATGATTCCTTCCTTTGAGTACTTCTGCATAACTCTTATTATTTTCTTCATTTTTTTTCTAGGTATTGCTTCTCTTCATTCTCTAATGTTTTGGTGGATGTTTCTGTCTCTTCAATGTTCTTGTTGAGCTTGACGACTTTACTTCTAAATGTGACAACTTCTTCTTCAAGTTTCTCAATCTCTTCTTCTTTCTTCATCATTTGAATCTTCATGACTTCTTCTATTCTCTTTGCTTCTTCATGTTGGATATTCAATGTAATTATTTCTTCTTCGAGTATTCTCTCTTCTTGACCAAACTCTGCCTCAAGTTGGATTAAATCATTAGTTCTTTCCTTGAGATGATTTGTCATTATTGTGTTGGCATAAGGGCAAACCCAGGGTTCAGCTCCAAGAGCACACCAACAAGCCCTAACTACTGACCCTTTCAGAAACACCTGCGAAGTAGATGTAGTCTCACATGAAGAAACTATGGGGTGGTTGCAAGACAGATATGTATACAACCAAGGGGAATATCAAGTGGATCTAATACTAGAACAATACAACATGCATATATCACTTGTCAGCTTATATCTACTCCGCACAACTATCTATCAGATCTAACACAGTAATGCAATAAAAGTATATCAAAGGGCAAATAACATAGCATCAATCACACACAACACAAAATATATGTGGTTCACTCTCTCTCCAGGGCTACGTCCACAGAACTGTTCTTTATAATATATTAAGATGGAGCATATAGTTCTTGTTTGCGCTCTCAATTAGTAGATCTTCTCTCTTATCCTCGTTATCTCTCCCCTCCCTGCGCACCCAGTTGCATGGTTGATCTTCGCACCCAGCTAAATATATTACAATACAGAAGACTCTCGTACTCAACACTTCTCTCTCACTCAATATTACTCACTCAATCACATGATGATAAAGACAACAACAACAATCATAACACCAACAACAACCCATCCCATGTCCTTTATACCTCTATTTATACATTACAATCAATCACCGACAACCTTAGGCCGAAACCTAGGTGTCAAAAACCCTAGATACCAAAACCCTAGGTGTCTAAAACCCTAGGTCAACTTGACTCGCGTTTTCAGGACTTCGTCAACCTATCTTTCCTTCATTCTCATGCGGTGCTCCAAAGCATCCAACGATGGGTTTTTCCTCTTACTGAGTTGTCCACGATCCTTCTTCCTTGTTGATCTGCCATCCTTGATCTCTGTGTCCAATGGCTTGCTTCATTTTACTTCGCTCCATCTTTTATGCTCTTTTGCTCACTTCGACCCAGTAACAATCACTATCTCTTCCGCGCAATTCGTATTTTTCCTTTTCTTCCTTGCTCTTTGCTAACTTTTATAACCAAGGGCCAACAAGCCCCCAACACTCACCTATGACTCATTCCGAGGCACTTCATATCTTATCTTTCTATTTTACTTCGACTTCAGATTGCGTAGTGTAGCCTTTTCTTTCTGCTCTATGCCTCCTTTCCTTCTTTGTGCATATTGTCTTTTCTGTGTTTGGTACCTAGTTTCAACTACACCTGGTACCTAGACCCTTTTCCTCATGATTTTACCAAGAGTTGTGAGGAATTTGGTTGTCACGATACAATTTAAATCAACTCCCATTCACTAATCCTTCCTTCCATTCTCCCTTCAAAGTCTTCAACTGTGCAGCTCCTCCTATAACATAGGCGACCTCATATGGCCTGAGCCAATGCGTTATGAACTTTCCTGGATGCTTCATGAATTTACTATCATATACCAATACCAGATCACCTTGCTTAAATGCCTTCTTCTTAATGTGTCTGTCATGATAGGCCTTCTCTCTTTCGTTTTGTACCTGCTAATGGAATCCTGCAATAAATCTATCTTCTTCTAGTTCGACCAACTGTGCAAGCCTTTCTCGAAAAACACCAGTGTCGTCCATATCTGTAAAGGAATCAATTCTTAAGTTTGGTACCAAATATTCCATTGTAACAATGGCTTCGAGACCATACACCAGCTTAAAAGGGGTCTACATTGTTAGTTTCTTACAAGTGGTTCTATAGGCCCACAGTACCTCTGGTACTCTTAAATCCCAGTCATCTCTATTAACACTACAAATCTTCGTTAGTGTCGTCTCCAAGATCTTGTTGAATGCTTCTACTTTCCCATTTGATTGTGGATGGTAAAGCGTGCTCTTCTGATGGTGGATTGAAAATTCCTCAGTTAGGGCTTCAACTGTTTTATTTATGAAATGTGTGCCTTGATCACTCATAAGGATCTTTGGGAATCCAAACCTCATTATGATTTCATCAAATATGAAGCATGCAACTGTAGTTTCACTACAGTCCTTAACTGCTCTTTCCTCAGCCCATCTGGTTAGTCACAGTAATGATGTACCTTTCTCTTGTCTTCTTTCCTGGTGGGTTTATAGGTCCCATGAAGTCAATGACCCATTTTTCAAATGCTTGTAGGGTCATTTGTGGTGCTAAGGGAATTTCATATCTTCTGGATGGTTTCCTAACTCTTTGACATACATCGCAAGCTCTGTAATAGTCTTTAGTCTTTAGCATCTCTGTGTAAGGTAGGCCACCAAAGGCCAACTATAAGAACCTTTTGTGCAGTTTCTTTCCCTACGTAGTGTCCTCCAACAATTCCTTCATGAGCTTCTGCGAAGATAAATGGTCGCTCTGCCTCCATAACACACCTCCTTAATATCTCATTAGGTCCCATTTTGTATAGTTGTCCAGATATAAGTGAAAATTCTGCAGCACGCACTACTTGTTGTTTCTTCTGGGGAATTGTATACTCACTCGGTGTCATTCCTGTTGACGGGAACCAGACTATCTCTGTGAATTGGTCATCAATATTTATAATGGACAATAGTTGTGCATCTGACAGTGCATCCTCCAAACTGGTTGGCTCTTCGCCATGTTCCAACCTTGACAAGTGGTCAAGACCTTTGTTAATTCTTCCTGGTTTAACTACGATCTCAAAGTCATATTCCTGAAATAGCAGAATCCATCTGCATATTCTCCCCCCCAACACTGACTTATTGACTAGGTATTTCAACGCAGAATGATCAGTAAACATTTTAAAGTGTCCTCCCAACAAGTAGTTGCAAAATTTATGCAGTGCATACACCATGTCTAACCCTTCTCTTTCAATGGTGATGTAATTAATATCAGTTGTGGATAGTTTCCTGCTAGAAAAATCTAATGGATGGTCAATATCTCCTTCCCCAGGTTATGCTAACACTTCTCCTAAGGAAATATAAGACGCATCGACATGCACGTGAAAATACTTGCTCCAATTTGGGAAAACCAGAATAGGCGCAGTAACCATTTTCTGTTTCAGTGTGTCGAAGCTCTGTTGGCACTCTTATGTCCAGTGAAATTGATAGTCTTTCTTCAAAATCTTCTCCATAGGTGTTGTAATATGGGCATATCCTTTAATGAACTTCCTTTAATACCCAGTATGTCCTAGCACAGTGCGCAACTATTTGATTGAAGTAGAAGGGGGTAGATCAACTAGAATGGAAATTTTAGATGGATCGACTAACAATCCCTACTTGCATACAATATGATCTAATAACACTCCAAATGGTGAGAATAAGTTGCACTTCTTCAAATTCAAGACAATTTGACACTGCCTTCATTTGTCCAACATTAGCCTTAGACATTCAATATGATTTTTCAATAAACTAAAAACAGTCCAATCATCAAAATATGCTTCTAGAAATTTATGCAGAAACTCCTTGAATGCTTCGACCACCACCTTGGAAAAGATGGCTGGAGCATTATTCAATCCAAATGGAATCGCTACATACTGGTAGGATTCCCATTCTATTGCAAATGTGGTCTTATGGAGATCTTCCTTGGAAATCCGGATCTTATGGTATCCTGAAAATCCATCTGTAAAAGAATATACCTCCTAGCCTCCCACATTATCTAACACTTCGTCAATGAATGGTGTAGGGAAGGGGTCATGCAAACATGAATCATTCAGCTTCCTGAGATCTATGCAGATCTTGATCTCTCCTGTCTTCTTGTCTTGTACCACCATAGGGATAATCCATTCTGATTCTTTGACAGGTTCTATAATCCCTACTTCCGGCATTCTATCGAGCTCAATCTTCACTTTCTCCTTATATTTAGGGTTCAATCTGTATGGTCTCTATTTGACTGGTCTTGCATCTGGGTTTAAAGGGATCATCATTTCTCCCATAGGCCCTTTAATTCCCTTCATATCAGTGAACTTGGTCAAAAACAAGTCCTGATATTCATGCAGTAACTCAGTGATCTTGTCAATAGTGGCATCATCCCAATAATCTCCCACATTTGCAAGATTCATTGTTTTCTCTGTTCCAATATTGACTTTCTTGATCTTGATTGGCTGTCCAATGAATGGTAGCTCAACTCCTGGTACTTCCACATATCTTTGTGTAATGTCCCCAAGGACGAGCCCAGTTGTAAATCTGATGTATGAAATGAATTGTAAATATGTGTTATAGGTTGGTGAGCCAAGTTTGTATAAGTCGGTGGGATTATGTGATTGTTATGCCAAAGAGCCTAAGGGTTGGAGGCCCAGGGCCTGATTTTGTACTTGTATATATACAAAAACATTTAATAAAATTGTAAACACCGTCAGGTGTAGACCGACCACGATGAATGAGTGAAGGGGGACTGAGCTTCCATAGAGAAGGCAAGGGATTAGGGGATGGAAGGTGGAAAAAGGGGATTAAGCCTAGGAATACTATTTTATTATTATTCCAAAAGAACATGTGCCATTTATATTATTATTCCTAAGTTCTTGATCAAGGGAAGGTGATGCGTGCTGGTGGAACACATGCAATCTCCAGGGAGACAAGTGTCGACCCTAGTGCATGCAAATAAAATAGTTTGGGTGGACCGTGAATGGGGACACTCTCTCATTCAAGCGGACTGTCTGAGGGTGTACGGGCTCTGAGAAATACGACTGACCCGAGCTCTGCAGAAAAACCTCATACACCTTCTGAACTGAAAAACCCGTGTATACCTCCGTACTAAACTGGAAAACTGTGATCAATTCTGAAAGAGCTGGTTTCACCTCTGTTTGAATCGGGAAAAGGCACGTGCTGTGTCTGGAGAATCGGTGTGCATCCACTGCCCGAGATCGAGCATGTGTGTGAGATATCTATCCCGAAGCCATGACCCTGAGCCATTTTTTCCATTGCTGAGCTTGTGGAAAGAGCTGTGTCTATGAGCAATTCTCTCCAGGCGAGAGAGTTCACAGAAGAAGGAGAGAACTCCTGGAAGGAACCCTGTAGCTACCACAGAGCCCGGAGACTTCCATTCTGGTCTGTTGCTGTAACCCAAGGCAAGGGAGGTTAGCAGTCGAAGGACTATCCAAGTGACAGAGAAGGTGTATACTCCTGGGGTGGAACAAGCATGTGAGGAATGAGGGACTGTGGGCAGTGAGTGTGGGTGGTTCCTGGGAGAGAATTCCTTCCTGTGGCTATGTATTGTTTTCCTTGTAACCTCATCCTAACCTAGGATTCCTTGTCTCGGGGTGGAGCTTAGTCCCAGCTCGAGGGTGACCCACTGCTGAGCTGATGAGCAGTGTAGTCTAAGGCTGGGAGGTTCGTGGAAGGATTGCACTTGGTTGGTGGATTCTACCACTGTTAAAAGATAAGTATCTGATTATGTTTTAATCATGTTTTTCATGACTCTACAGTTTATGTTATCATGATTTCCGTTGTGTATATGAATTAGTATGAAATGTTATTGATTGTTAATGATGGCAGTAACTCATATGAATACTTTGTGTATAATGTGTTTATTTGTTTAAATGCATGGGATTTATAATACATGTATGAGTTATGTACCAAGTGGTGTTAAAGTTTCCTTTTAAGAGTGATTAAGCCATGGTAGCTAAAAAGGTGCGCTACAGTTTGGTATCAGAGCCAAGGTTTCGACACTGAGCCT
>SNQJ01S0086230.1:21622-31795 GCA_010110895.2 Picea sitchensis | reverse complement strand
ATAATTATACCACCAATATCATTCCCGAGGAGAATCACCTTGGGTGATTTCATCTTCTTGCAATGCCCCTTTGGTGCTTTCATCTTTGGTTGTGGATGGTCATCTTGATTTTGGGTTTGTTTTTTAATATTTGTGAGGCTTGTTTGTAGTGGGATTATGACATTTATGAGTACTTTTATCTCGTCTTTTAACACCGAGTCTTCATGATTATGAATATGATATTTTCATATACTACCTTGATGTGTAGCTAGGTTTTCTTTGAACCCTTATTTTTTCATTGACTGTGATGCCCCTACCTTCCTATATAGGCTTTTTGACCCATGTAACATATAGCTCTTCCCTTACCATTTGAATTCCATAAATTGTTCTGCTAACACCATGTCCATGCCATTGAGTGATAGAGCATAACATGCAATTTGTAGTTCCAAGTTTCCTATATGTATAGAAACTTTATGGCATCTTCTTGTTCCTTTGATTTGTTGCTCATTGACAATTGTAACAATGAGATTTTTCATGGGGTATACAAAAAGGTTTAGTTGTTTTGCGATATTGATATCCACGAAACAATGTGTACTTCTAGAGTCTAGTTTTCATCCTCATATGGTTCTAGCATGTTGGCTTCATAGAAAACCTCTATTTGTTTCCCATTTATAATTTTGAAATGACATAAAATTTTTGATGCACATCTATAACCTCGCGATCATTTTTCACCACGATTATGATTATTATTATCCTTCTTACCTTCAAATTTTGAGCTTTGTTGATTATTTCCATCACTCTAGTGTGGTGGAACATATCTTAGTTTTTCTTTATTCAAAATACAGAGGGTTTGCTTTTGACTAAGTTTTTTTGGCCATAAGTTTGACATGAATTGCGAAACTTCAATTCTGCTATTTGTACATTACAACTAGCTTTTTCCATAGTTTAATACTATGCATCTCCATGCCATTCCTTTTGTGAGGCTTTAATCTGGATACATAAGATTCAAGTAACAGATCTTGTGATAACTCAGACACTTGTGTCACATGTGTTTCCCATTCAAGTGTGTATTTTTCAACACCTCCTTTTTTTGTAACTTGGTAAGTTTTGAAAAAATATTTTTCTTTTGTACCCTGGAGTCTTTTAAAGAATTCATCCTTTAACATACGCTAGTTGTATGAGATGTATGACACTGATGACTTCCACCACATATACTAGTGGTTTGCGAGGCCATAAAAGTGCATGGATAATATTTTGATTTTCTCTCCTTCATTTTGAACGTGATGTATGTTGAAATATTCCTTTGCCTTATTCATCCATTCCATGATCAATTTTTCATTCCGATTAAATCTAGTCAATTCGACCTTCATCCCTAACGATTGCATGTACCTTAGTGGGTTAGTGTTGCCTTGTGGTAGCAGTTGGAAGATTGTTATGGCGGTTGTTGGTGAATCAAATTGAGTAACAATTTGGTCGGGTTCTATGTCCGCATTGATAAGCAATTGGCATGTGGATGATTTTAATTCTTCATTGTTCTATTTGATCTTTTTCTTTAAATCATCTTGGCTTTGCTTGATTTCAACCTTGTAGTCTTTGTTACCCCCTCTCACCTAGGGGTAACTAGAGGAAATCATTTTTCATGATCCACATTGGCAGACAATGGTCCTAGAGATGATGACAAGTGTTCTCCAAAGACAATAGCCCCTCAGATGCTTCCCCCTCATCATTGCTCAGTTCATATACTTGATCAACATGCTCACTTGATGATGGTGGTCCAACACACATGAGGTACATTGGCCATTGTTTCATACAAAGTGTTACATTTAACACATTGGGCATTTAGGTAAGGATCATAGGTTGAAGTCAGATAATGAATCATGATACTTGGAAGTTATGCTTTTTTCCTTGTTTCACTTTGGTGGCCATCATGTGTCCTAGTCAAGTGTTGTCACTCTTGGGGAAAAGGGGTACTATTGGGAGGTCTTGATCGGGGTAACGTACCCGTACCTTTTTCATACTTAACATTTTCCATCTATATTCCTCTCGTCGTCCTACCTTTTGGGAATGGTTGTTACATTTATCTCAAAAAGGTCCATACTTTATTCTCCCATGAGAAGAAGGGGCTTGAATGTACGAGGTTGATGCAACTGGTAAAAAAGAATGGAAAGAGCATGTTATAAATTCAAAATGCAAAAGAATAAAAGGAATATGAATGATAAATCAAAAGCCAAGTTAGCTTGAGCTCTACCCCCTTGCTATGAGGCCATCACCCGAAGTCCTGATGCACTGAATACATATCTAAGAAAGGACTTAATTGAACCCAAATGTGATAAATGCATAAACTTGAAAGGGGGCTTGCAAAGTAATTAATGAATATCAAAAAACAAGATAGGGGTGGAAAGAAACAATGCCGAGGAAAGGGTAACTCAATGCACCAAGCGCTCCCTCTACAAAGACACTCATAGAGATGAACATCACACGAGGCCTTGCATGTCAATGACACCATGACCATGAAGTAAACCCCATGTCATACCATTCACTCATACTTACACTTTGATGGGTTTCTTGGAAACTATTCCTCTACTTGGGAACTGACACACCTAATAGGGTTATTATTCCTCTACTTGGGTACTGACACACCTAATAGGATTTTATGATGGTCCTTCCATAACTAAACTTGGCAAATTGCATAAAGTCATAAGCTAGTGTGAAGTTTGAAGAAGATACCTAATGTGAATTGCTTATGTGGCTTTTGCATTAACTTGTGACTCACTTTTTATGATGGTTGGTCTCACTTGATCCTCAGAGCCCTTGCTTGATGATGATGCACCCCTTGAGATGGTCCTTTGGAGGAGTCATGGTGTTTCTCCCACACTTCATGATGATGTTGCACACTATATGGAGGTCGTTGCACCCTCGATGATGAGCGTTGGGTCATGTGATGACTTGGCATTCTTCTTGACACCCTCCAACACCTCTTGGACCTGGGACGTTGCATTGTTGAGCTAGGACGTTGCATATACACTTTGATGTGTCACCTAGAGCCCTTGATGATGAGCATTGGATCATGTGATGACTTGTCATGCTTCTTGACACCCTCCAACACCTCTTGGACTTGGGACGTTGCACTGTTGAGCTAAGAAGTTGCATATACACCTTGACGTGTCACCTGGAGCCCTTGATGATGAGCGTTGGGTCATGTGATGACTTGGCATACTTCTTGACACCCTCCAACACCTCTTCGACTTGAGACGTTGCACTATTGAGCTAGGACATTGCATATAGACCCTAGCGTGTCACCTAGAGCCCTTGATGACATCATGTACCCCTCTTGGATGTTGAGGCTTGGATTGATGATGTGGCTCTTGATGATGATGGTACACTTATTTGGAGAGGTGATGGAGACCTCCTCCTTGATGATATTGTGATTTTTCCCTTGGTCGTTGCACATGTGGAAAAGACGTCATGCTTGAGGATGATGTGACATTTTCTTTGTAACATCCCCATTTATAATTGTTGAGATTTGGGTACCTTGGAAAGTGGTCCCCCTTGTGTTTGTGAGCTTCCAAACACACGAGGGAAGCACTTTGTACCTTGTACTATTTACTTTGTGTCTAATTTCACTTTGACTTAGGAGATTTAAGTCAAAAGTGAAATTTGGTCATTTTAGCCTAAAGTGACAATTAATTCACAAAGTGGGTGAATTAATAGACATAAAGTGGAAACTATGGAAACTTAAGTGAAATGGGTTTTGAGTTGAGATATATGTGAGATGATCTCAACCATTGATTAGGGATGAGATGAGATGATCTCATCCATCCATCATTTAGGTTTCCTTATGCTTCCTAAAGGAGGGCGCAAGGGGCAAAGGAGGCCTCATTCACTTGTATGTTCACCAGAGGAGCTTGCAGAAGGGCAAGAGGATGAGAACATAAGCAAAAGGTGAGGAAAGCTTGGGCGCACATGTTCATGGAGGGCTCATGGATGCTTAGGTCTCAGTTTTTTGATGGTGATCACATCTGCTAGGAGGAGGGCGCACCATAGGAGTGGAGTGCACATTACCCGGTATCGCTTGGAGGAAGTCAGTTCTGACAGGTTCAGTGGAGAGGCAACACAAGAGAGCATCTTTCTGTGGAGGGATTTCTTCATTGGGTCAAAGAGGAAGGAGGGCGCTTCATTTTAGTGGAGAGAGCAGCAAAGGGAGAGGGCGCACCAAGCCTTGGGCGCATATCTCACTGGATCTTGTGGCAAGGCTCGTGAGGAGCTTGCTATGTATACAAGTTCCTTTGTATTGTATTAATTGTTGTATCTCATGCTTTGATCATCATTATATAGACAAATATCCCAAACTGGTTTTCCCCGGGGGGGGTTTATCCAGGGTCATGTTGACCAAAAATACCTGTGTCAAATTTATGCATGCTTAGAAGTGTAGATCAACATTTTAAAGTTCAAATATCTAGAGGTACTGTTATGTGTTTTAATGTATTATGCATGTGCTAACATTGAGTAAAGAAAACACTTGCAAGGGCACCTTAAAAGAGCACTTAACCATCAAATATTGAGCAGAAAGTTTGGTGATTGTTTGCTGTCCTAAAGAAGAAAGAGAAGACAACCACACAATTGAAACTCATACTAAGGTCAAGGACAGACCTTAGGTGGAAGCCTCATAGGACCTCAAAAAATCTACAATAATCCCCATTTTAGCGATGTGCAATTAAATATGATGTACGATGTAGGCCCGAATATGTAATTTGTAAACATTGTATATGATCGTAATAATAATATAAATGTGATGCTGGCTACGGGTAGACATGGACAAAGTAATTGGGGGCTAAGTTTCCACAAGAGAGGGGAATGTCTAAGAATGTCTAAGAGAGGGGTCCAAGTTGGGGAATTATTCATGAGTATTAATTCCATGAAGAAGCAGTTTGTTAAGCATGTAGGGAGGCAGATTTCTGTGTGAGAGATTTTCCCTAGAGTAGTGGGCTGTTTTATTAGTTTTCTTGGGGAAGCTAGCATCCTTGGAGTCCCTAGCATTAGAGATTCCTAGCCAACCTTGTGCTGGAACTTTGGAGGGAAGTGGGAAAGCCCGAGGGACTGTGTGCAGTGAAGGGGGGTCCCAATTCCTTGGGTTGCATAGGTTGAGGGGAAGAGAGAGCTAGAGGATTGGGATAGTTGTTAGAAAACTAGCTTGCTGTGGGAGTGAATTGGGTTGTGAGAGACACCCTTTTTTGTGGAATCGTAGCCCTATCTCGGGGGTGATTTGCTGTTGAAATTTGTTGATGTTTTGGTAGCTTCGGGAGGTATTAACCTCCAAGTGTAACCTTTGTACTTAGAAAAGAATATTCCGGAAGTAAGGGAACCCTTAAATAGATGTGTGAAAACCCTAAAAGAGAAATCAACCCAAGGAGAATATTATTAAAGCATTCAAAGGCTCTAGAAAGATAAGTTGATCCCGATCACTTGGATAGGTTAATATAAATAGGGAGGCGCCTAACTAATTTGGATACACTCTCACACACTTAGAAACAATGCGCAAGTCTAAGGATGTGCAACAACAATAGCCAGGGTGCAAGTCTTTGGAGCAGCAGTGGCAGCTAGGGTGCAAGTCTTTCTGGTATCTTCTTGTGCGTTTCTCTTGGTAAAGGTACGCTTTATTGGTATTGTGCTGCTATTGCAACAATTGTGTTGGTGGTTAAGGTTTATCTGTTGGTTCTAGTGCGGACTTGCCATAATCATTCTATTTAAAGGTTATTGTGCTCCGGGGTGGCATAGTGAATGCCTATGGTTGGGTGACAATGATGTGACATTGTCTATGGTTAAACAAGCATATCAAAATTTTAACATGGTATCCGATCTGGTTTTCTTCGTAACAATCTAACCGCTTGAAGGAAGATCCTCAATTTCTCCCATTGTCAAGCTCGTTGAGCACTTACAAAAACCACCAAGAAGGTCACCTAAGTAGGGTGCATATTTTCCCCAGTTCAGATCTGCAAAATACTGAAGTGGAAAATTTAGGGTTTCCTCATAAAACCCTAGGTCAAGGCGTTTGGCATATAAAGGCTAGGGAAAAATGACTATCGAAACTAAGCTTGATGAGAAGCCTGAGGGTGTTGACAAATTTCGAGCATGGAAGTATGAGTGATGCTCATTCTAGAGGAAAATGATCTAGAAGGTTTTATTGAAGAAGTGGCAGAGCCAAAGGGAGATGTGAAGCTAAGGCAAAGCACAAGAAGAATCTGGTTAAGGCAAAGAGGATCATTGCAGATTTGATCAAGGATCACTTGATCCCACATGTCTCATCATTGAAGACCCCGAAACAAATGTTTGATGCCTTATCCCTATTGTATGAAGGCAAGAATATCAACCAAAAGATGACCTTGAGGACACAACTCAAGAATGTGAAGATGTAGAATTTAGAAACCATTCAATCTTACTTCACAAGGGTGTTTCAAATAAAAGAACAACTTGAAGCTATTGGAGACACAGTTGAAGAAGCGGAGCTAATAATGACGACATTGAATGGTCTCCCAAAGTCTTGGGAATCATTTATTCAGGGAATCTGTTCCAAAAGAAAGCTAACAAAGTTTAGCAAGCTATGGGAAGATTGCACTCAGGAAGAAGATAGATTGGCGGAAAGAGAAGAGAAGTTGGGCAATGATGATCAAGCTCTAGCAGTACATGCAAGAAAAGGAAAGAGTAGGAAAGAGGATAATTTCCCCCAAGAAGTTTTAGAAGTCATGGAAGCCTCAAAAGACTCAAAAAGATTACTCAAGCTATAAATGCTTCTGTTGCCAAAAGATGGGACACATTGCAAGAAATTGTYYTCTCATGAAAGAGCAGATAAAAAATGGATAGAATAAAAGACATCATGCTCATGCYGTAGAAGATGATGAACCTGCTTAGAAGAARATAAAAGATTATGATTCAAGTGAAGATGTATTGATATCAACTCTCATAGGAACAATCACTCATGGAAGTGACACATGGCTTGTTGATAGTGGTGCCTCTAAGCACATGACCGGTTACAAGGATTCTCTCTCAGATTTGGTTAAGAAGGATTCACCTCATAAGGTGAAGCTCGGTGATAACTATCGATATCCCATTAAAGGAGTAGAAGAAACCTCCTACAAGTTTGATTCCGGAAAAGCCTTGAAGATAAAGGATGTCTTGTATGTACCCGGTTTGAAGAAAAATTTCCTCTCCATCTCAGCGTTGGAAGAGAAAGGATTCAGAGTCCCTGTTATTGATGGTGAAGTTCTCATGTGGCCAAGAGGAAAAACTCTTGATGATGCTATTGTGATTGGTGTCCAAGAAGGAGGTCTATACAAGTTAAAGGGACACTCAGATTCAACATTAGTACACAACATAGTAAATCCAAGTGAACTATGGCATAAAAGGTTCGCTCACTTACACTACAAAGCATTACCAATAGTAAGCAAGATGGTAACAGGTTTGGTAGAGATTCAGGTGGATCATGAAGGAGCATGCAAGGGATGCGCACAAGGCAAGAACATGAAGAATCTGTTTCCAAGCAGTGACAGCAAAGCCAAAGGAGTTTTGGACATCGTGCAATCAGACGTATGTGGACCGATGTCAACCATTTCACTCAGCGGGTATGTATATTATGTTTCATTTATTGATGATTTCTCACGTAAGAATTGGATTTATTTCTTAAAATCAAAAGGTGAAGTATTTAGCAAATTCAAAGAATTCAAAGCTCTTGTAGAAAATCTTTCTGAAAGGAGGATAAATATTTTGAGGTGAGATAATGGAGGAGAGTTCACCTTAGATGACTTCAAAACATTCTGTAGAGAAGTTGGGATTAAGAGGGAGCTCTCTACTCCCTACAATCCTCAATAGAATGGTGCAGTAGAAAGAAATAACTGTATGATAATGGAGGCAGTAAAGGCCGTGATTCATGATCAAGACCTGCCTATGCACCTATGGGCAGAAGCAACTAGGACTATTGTTTATGTGCATAACATAAGTCCTCACTGTGCACTTGGGAACAAGACACCAGAAGAAATGTTTACAGGAGAAAAGCCAGAGGTCAGCCACCTACGGATATTTGGCTGTCCAGTGTATGTGCATGTTCCCAAGGATAAGAGATCAAAGTTGGATCCTTTAGGGAAGAAGGGTGTATTTGTTGGATATAGTGAAACATCGAAGGCATATAGAGTCTACATCCCTGGTTACAAACATATCGAGATTAGCAGAGATGTTATCTTCGATGAGGATGTAGCCTTCAGTAGATCAAGGCAACATCACACATATGAGATCCATGATGAGGAGCCTAAAGCTCCTAGAGTTGCAAACTCGGATGTTGGTAATGATGTTGTGCCAAAGGAGCATGGTCCAGAGGACCATGACATGGCAGAACCACAAAGACCTGCAAAAACGATTACAAAGAAAAGAAGATCAACTTGGGCTCGTGAGATTATTGAGGATGCTGAGAAGTATGGTGTTCCAGATGGATCTTTTAGAGAAAGCAAGAAACCTCGACCATATTCCAGTTACGCGACATTGCTATGTGATATCATTGATGTTGAGCCTACATGTTATGAAGAGGTTGCAAAGAAGAAAGTATGGAAGGATGCCATGATTGAGGAATACTAGTCCATCATTAAAAATGATGTATGGGACGTGGTCTCGAGACTGAAGGAGAAATCAATTTTGAGTTCCAAATGGATCTACAAGACAAAACACTCAGCATATGGCAGTATCAAGAAATACAAGGCAAGGTTCGTGGCTCATGGATTCTACCAAAAAGAAGGAATAGATTATGAGGAGACATTTGCTCCTGTGGCAAGGTACACTTCTATTAGAACTATACTTGCGATAACTGCAGTGATGAAATGAAAGGTACATCAGATGGATGTGAAGACAACCTTCCTAAATGATGTAGTTTTTTATTTCATTATTGTGTTTGTTGATCAGATAATATTTTAAATTTAAATAAAATAAAAATTATTTAAATCTAACAGTGTAAGTTGCATAACATAAACCTTTCAACCGGAGCAGTTTTGCATGGAGGCGTGACTAGAAAGATGCAGCCCTGTACCTATGTTGTTGGAGGATTTTAAAGACCAATAACTTCCTCATACGGCATCAGATTTGAATTCCATTTCTTGTGCCGCAAAGAGCACAGAGAGATGCTTCTCGGGAAATGATTTATCATGCCATTCAAACATTTCATCGATGCCACGACTAACGAGGCTAGTTTGGGCGAGAACTTCGTGGCGATTGTTTAGCAACTTCAGGGCCTCGGATTTCAATTCTATAAGTTGCGTTGGGATTGTAATGGCGAACATTATATGACTTGCCTATTTTCGGAAAGAAAATTTCATTTTGACGAACGTCGAAAAATTGCGCGCAAAGGCATTTTTTAATGAAAGTTTGGGTCCCGCGTTCGTTGATGCCTCACCCAAATTTAATTTCATCAGTTGTTGGGTCATCTGTGATGTACAGGCTCTTGATTTACCCATTAAGACTGAGGTTACGTGTCAATCGCGCAAAACTATAAATCCGCCAAAACAACCAACTGACGTCCAGTGCGCTTAGTACTGTCTAGGAGTTGAAAGGATCAAATTTCTCCTGAAGTGCATTTCGGAACCAACACAAGACCAATAGATGTCATGATTAACCGATCCGATGTCAGGCGACACTTTCACAATCAACATTTATTCGTAAAATCAGGAAACACAAACTACACAAGCTCATATGGTGTACGCGATGAAAGCTACTAGTGACACCACGAGTTTGATTGCGAGTGCAATCTGGAGCAGGTCAAACATGGTAGGAAATTAGTGACCAACGATCTAATTAGGCTTGGAGAGATTAGTCACCGGAAACGTTAGAAGGATGACTGATGATGCAACGAGGATCTGAGCTGGAGGAGGACAAGATAGGCCTGAAGACGAAAGTGGGCTACGYTGACCTGATCAATGTTGATGAGAGGGAGAAGATCGTCATCGATGCACTTGACGACGACGAGGGGTTGACATCCTTCCACTGACGCATTTGCGACAGGAGAGGGAAACTTGTCAATGGGTAGCGTGTCGGGGACGAAGAGGTGAACCTCATCGATAAGCAATGTAACGAAGCAAAAGGGAGGGAGCACCGCCGATATGTGATGCGTTGACATAAATTGGTGAAAGTTGGGCACGCGACGAAGATAATCACATGAACCTC
>SNQJ01S0086229.1:34083-49357 GCA_010110895.2 Picea sitchensis | reverse complement strand
TCCGGGGAAACTCATTTGACACGTTTCCTCATTTCGAGGATGGTACCCAAGGTAAACCAGATTTTGTAAAAAGCCAAGACTTTTTCGATAACTTGCTCATTTAAGAACTCAACATGTGACTTGTCGGAATTGAACCTCGAGGAAACACCCCTCAACACAAACCACTCAAGTTAAACCCTATATATATATAGGGTAGATATTTACTTTTCTCAATTTTTTTTAAATTTTGAATTATTTATTTATTTTCTTTCTTACACAAACTCAATCAATTAAAAATAGTTTTAACTCTTACTTCAAAACCAATTCTATATTTCAATTTCTATATTTCAATTTTTAATAACTTAGAATCTAGTTTTAACAATTTTTAATAACTTAGAATCTAGTTTTAAAATAATTACATTTGCATTATTACAATTTTATTAAAAATATCCTTGATATTTATCGAAATGTGTTATTGTCTATTTTATTAATTAGATATCTTATTCTTTTATCAATGGACATTCATTAGCGAATCTAAACTCAATAACAAGAGTGATGTGGTCGTTGAGTCATTCGCTTGGTATATGTAATTTCAATGGGACATCTAAGGGTAATTCGAGATCGGCAAGGGTTAGTAGCCTTTTCAAAGATCACAAAGTTAATTTATTGGTTGTGTATGGAAGCCTTGGTCTCAAGGATCATATAAGCTCTTAACCTTGGCTTCAAAAAATCATCTTCAAAAGTGATTGCCAAATTGTCATCAACCTTATGAATGGGAAGACGCAAACTCTATCCTAGAATATGACAAATGTGAGTATATGGACAAAAAAAAGGTTAAGATGTGTTATACCCCACCACTACCTAGAATGATTTTGGGGTCACTTTTGAGAATTGTGATTTTTTTCATTTACTTTATAATACCATATCAAATCTAACTCTTACAATAATTAAACATGTTCATTGTAATTTATGGACTAATGAAAAATACAACATTGAAGATTTTTTAAAGCAAACATTCGCCAATATTGTTAATGGGTTCCCATAATGGATTGGTGTGTGTATAATGTAGAAGAGCAACTATTAAAAATTAACTATGTTTGTTACCCCATATGTTATAATTTGCTTAAGGCAATGCTATATTGTGCTTAAGGCAATGTTATCTAGCATGTTTATGATAAAAAATGTGTCACCTTTATATCTCAAAGGTTCAAATGTCCATGGATCATGCCACTTCATTGCAAAAACATCAAACATCCACATTAAGCATAGTTCATAAAGATTTCAAGTCTATGAGAGATTGGATGTTAGAAGGATTTGAGGTGAGGAGAAGTTGAGTTCTTAAAAACTTCAAAGATTCCAAATGCCTTGATGACTTCCAAGTGGCAAACAAAAGGCAAGGACTTGATCAAAGTTCCATTCATAGTTGCAATGAATAAAGACATTGGGTATGTGGATGATAAGGCATAAATAGAGAAGAAGGAAGTGAGCACCTTTAGTCACACTACATGATGATCTATAAAGGTGACACATGTCGTCATCCTATTACCACGAGAATCATAACAAAGAAAACACGTAAGAAAACAATGAGTGACCACTTCAACATCTACACCCACTTCATGATCTCCACATGGTGATCGACATTGACACTTGTAATGTCTCCATTTTGGGACATTATAACTTTACAGTGCTATGCCTACCAGAGTAGCCAGATAGAGGTGATAGAGAGTTCGGGAGATATTGAGGGGTTTTATTGGGCCCGACTTGCATCGTTCATCATCAGGATCCATTCCGCACAACTTAGTTTTGGTTTCGTTGCATTCCGACGATTCCCGTAATTTTGAGTTATTATGGGTCATATCTTAATTAATTTCACTAAGAAGGTCATAATAGGCATATTACTTGGAGAAACCTCTTAGTGTAATAGCTCATAGGGTCGGAAGAAAGAGCACTACAGGGATAAGATGATGAAGTGACTTTCGATTGGCGGAAGAGAAGCCCATGGGATGGATCTTTTGAGGCAAATACGAATTAATTAATTAGTAAATTGATTTAATCTAGGAGCTGCTTTAAAGCCTGTAATAATATAAAATTCACTTGGAGGGAAAAGTTCAACAATGAATTAGGGTTTCAACGGTGAATTAGGGTTTTGTAAAGCTATAAGAGAAGATTGACCTAATTCATCATTATACAAATTATGACTTGTCATTGAGGGAGAGAAAGCTCTGGGAAGTGTTCGATGTATTCGGGGAGGAAGACACGATTTGGTTGATTTCGGTGTTGAAAGATGCACTCTAGTCACTGGGAAGATCATCCGGTCTTCCATCATTCTTCATTGATTTAAAGTAGTGCTCCCACATATTAGAACTTATCTTTTTAGTTGCTTATTTGTATTAGGCTAAGATCCTTTTGTCTTGCGATCTTGCAGTGTTGTTATTTTATTAGATGTTCCTTGATTGCTTATTTGTATTCCGGCTAAGATTCTTTATGCGATGATGCGGTGAGTATTGTCAATTTATTGACGCATTGGTATTTTAAATCCGAATATCATAGCCTGCTTTGTAGTCCCCTTGTATCGTTTATTATTTGTATGATCATTTATATGATGTAAACCTTTGATCTTACACAGTTAGGCGTTTCCTAGACTAGCCAAGTCGGGGACATTACACGGTATTGCTCAGTGGTTTTTAAATTACCCGACCAAGGGAGAAAATGGTCAGGATCCCCAGATACAACATTACAGTGGTAGTTGGCAGATGGAGCCACCCATTAGATCACGAGGAGGCGTTGCTTTCTGGTTGCAAAGTGCAGCAAATTAAAATCACAGATGTAGGGTAAGGAAGGTGCACATTGTTGAGTTACTATAGCCCGGCGAGGATGAGGAGATGCATGTGTAGGAGATGCATGTAGATACAACCATAGATGCCTATTTGGAACAATCCGATGAGGCTAGTGACTCCTACACATCTAATGGACAGTTGGATGGGCGGAGATGATGGTGCATGTCTTCATCTTCCCCATCAGGTAATGGTGAGGATTCAACACTTCAACATAGTGGTGACACTTGTGAGGATTCTTATGTGTTGGCACTTAGACATGATGAGATTAGAGGTTGGATGACCTATCGGTGTGTGTAGACATGGCTTCCAGAAAGTCACGTATGGAGAATGATGAGCTTCCTATGATTGGTGAGCCGCTTATGCTACCAATTACTATGCTATTACGACACATGAGGGATATCGGTGGCATTCGGTAGTAGAGAGCCTTGGCAGCAGCCTTGTTGGGGATTGTACACACGAACATATGGATCTATAGACTTAGGAGGAGAGGTATGGCTTGGGATAGTTGACCTTACACATACACCTATCGATTATGAGGAGGGTGAATCACCACTCTTGGAGATTCTGTTGATGGACTAGGTTGTGGAGATCTACAACTTGTTGGGACACTTACTCCTAGGATCGATCTACAGTGGTGAGGATGCAATCCTTATTGATCGGAATGACCACCTTTGCGATAATGCGAGACACATCTGTTGTCACAGCCACCCTAAATCAGATTTTCTGGTCTTCTGCCGAATCGGAACCCCTAAATATCCATGTAGGACCAGAGTAAGTTGGCTCCTTCTTTCTCATGATTTCCAGGGTGATGTAGATTCGATCCACCAGTTCAAATAAGCAGCGGTGTCTTTTAATTTGAAATACCAGAGCTCTGGTATCAAGCCCGGATTTGGCTGCGCAGCCGTCCAGGCAAAACTGAGGGCTAGAAACGACCAATGAATGACTTACCGTCGCGCGGTTCGGCGGAGTCGCGGTGTGAGAGGAAGATACGACGATGGTCGACGGGGCGGAGGGGCCGCCACACCACACTGTATGATTTAGCCCCATTAAGGCAGATAGCGGGGGATCGAATCCACGGCGTCATTAGATAGCGTGGATTAATCTTGGCCGGATTCAGGAGTTGTCATTTGGGCCCCCATTAAAGAAGCTGAATGGCAAGCGATTTCGAAATGCATCCTCAGTAGTAGATTTGGAAGGATGGACTTTGCGCTCGGATCGCTTGCTACTTACCCTAATGGCATTCGGCGCTTCCAGTAAGCGACATACTTCTGACGGTTGTTACAACCCTTGAGATCTCCCAAAGGAATCTCGTCCGTCCATCGGGACTTAACCACTAGCATCCTCGTCATTATGGGTCCGGAAGGTTGTCAGGCAGGCTTTGGGTTTTGTCAATGGAATTCGAATCCGGAATTTTAAAGCCGGGCATCTGTGACCGTCACCTCGCCATCGGACGATTACAGCACTCACGGGATTTCCGCAGGGAAAGTCCGGTGTCACTTAATAAGCCCGGCTTCCGATCACCGTGATTCGATTTCGGAAGCTGAGTCTCACGACCGCATTAACCTTCGTCAATCGGGCGGCTCAAGGGAACTTCATTGGAAAATCCAGAACTCTTAATCAACAGGAATCCGTTCAGCGATTCCCGATTTCGATGGATTCTGGACGCTCGTGGATGGCTTCTCAATCGAGGACTTTAATGGATCTATGGTGGGCACCTGTTAAATTTATCGGCTAAAGTTCCAACATGGGTTTCAGCGTAAAGATGGCGGAATTCGCCGCATTCCGAGCTTTAACATGAAAGGATCCCGTGATGGGGTCGGGACCTATTATTTTGCCAGAATCTCCGTTGAAACTGGTAAATTCGTGCGCTGTATCACGTATACCTAAATTCCCGTTCAGCGTGAACTGGAAATTCAGTCCTATATTCCTTCCCTCGCGCACAAACTTCGCTTAACTTTACTCACTGATCGCTGACGTTTGATAAATTATTCTGGGTTGGGTTTTACTGTTCGTGGTTTACTGATTTTAACTATCTTCCAGGTTTTTGGAACTGGAGTTATTTAACGTTACGAAAACCAGGATACTTTCTTTTGACGTCAAAAATATGCGGTGCTGTTGTGGAACAGGGACTGATGACGGCGGTTAGGCTTTAGTGCGGGCTTCCCTTTAATTCCCGATTGAACTATTGACGACGGTCGGAACATACGCCGCTATTCAATTGACACCACCTTTCTACTGAAGAGTAAAAATTTTCAGAAAGAATTTTATTCTTTAACGGCGGGCGGCATTCGCGTTTACCAACACCACCAACGATTACAATCGCCGGAACTATACTATATGCCAGAACCCTGACTTTGCGTATCGCTTTGCTCAAAGTTGGCGGCAAATACCTATACGACCATTTATGAAACGTATTCCGTTGGTTTATTATATATCAGACGTATTTAACATTGCCGTGCTGGTGCAAAACTGGTTTCATCTGTCGCTGGCGACATAAAGTTTACTACGCGCGCGTTATCAGGTTCCACGTGTTCGGTATACCGCTGCGTTTTGCCGGCGACACAACCGGTGTTTATAAACCTCCATGGACGCGGGTTCTTCGGACGCGAGAACGCATTGAAAAAGATCTGGCTATATCTTCCGCCAAAAGAACGCTGCCACCGATGCACGAAGCGGCAAAATTGATTGCTCGCAACGTTCTAACTGCTGCGGTATGGGTTTTACCGTTGGTTCGGTTATGACGTTTGTTTATGACCGCCAGTTCTATGGGTTTCGCGGTTGTCCAGGCGGATACTGATGTTCACGCTGTACGTTATTAAACGAAAACGGTATGACCATTTCTCGGCGAGGAGGAGAATTAGCCGATGACTCTGAGTCTATCTAAGAACCTCAAAGGGTCCGCAATCTGGGGTGCCAACTTGGCACAAACTCCCATTTTTTTAGGGAACTCTTTTTGGGTTTAATTCTGAGATATATATGGTCTCCTGTTTTGAACTCTCTTTGAGTTCTCTTTTGATCAACATAACTTTTACGTCGGTTACGAAGCGATCGCCGGATTTTGTTTATCGAGTCACTAACTGTTCCATTTCTCGGCAATAACCGGGTCAAAAGAAATCCCTATTTAGGTTACTCTGCTTGTCGGAGTATTACGGCTTTTCGCAGACTTCGAAGGGACTCGTCTTAAGGATTCTTGGTAGTTGTTATTGTAGAAGCGAATTCTACCAGTGGTAGGTGGTCTTCCCATTTCTTGGGTTGATGCATTACATGCATCCAACAAGCATATCTTCTAATATTTGGTTCCCTCTTTGTAATACGTTGATGGGTTTGAGGGTGATGAAGCGGTCAGCGAACAACAATTTGGCGTGCCAAATCGATACCATCGTTTTCCAAATTTGGAAGCAAATTTTTTGTCTCACGGTAGATATTATCTCGGCATGATGCGGTTGAAATACCTCTTTTCGCGGAAATATAAAGGCGTTCTATAGCGCGAAGGATTGATTTGACGGGGTTAAAATGGGCGGACTTGCTCAACTTATCCATACCCACCATAATGGCATCATTCCGTTTGGTTAAGTTGGCCAATCCAATGATAAAATCCATGGAATGGTTTCCCATTTCCAGCTATGGGATAAGTGAGGGTGTAATAGTCCTGTTGGGTGTCGATGTTACGCTTTAACTGTTGGCACTCTATGCATTGGGCCAAATGTTGGGCTATGTCCTTCTTCGTCAAATTGGCAAAATTGACTTCGGGTGGACGGGCGTGGGGACGGATTGGCGTTGAACGCTCGCTGGTTAACGAACGTCTGCGGTTCGACGAACGAACGTTGGAACAGCGCGTTGGATGGACAACGTATGGCAGAGGGCGAACGCTTCAACGGCAGCGGTGGCGGTTTGATTGGGAACGATGGGCGCAACGACGGAACTGATTTGGTCGAACAAATGAAATATCGATCACGTTTGGGCGCGACAGGGGTAACATACGTGTTTCGGGTTTTGGCGAAACCGTTGCAGATGACGGTGCTGGCAGGTTGAACTTTGGGATTGCTGAAAGTTTAAGCTTAAGCTTCTGCATAAGGACTCTCCAGAACCCTTCCTTACGAGGGCATATGTGCGTTCAAAGGAAGTCGACTTAAGAGTGTTTCGCTACTGATTATGGGGTTAGTAGATGTTTTCTAAGGTTTGAAATATTTCTTCCATTATTATTCGCGGTGCATCCCTTCTTACGGGCGTTGATTGGACATTAATCTTGGATAATCGCACCGCCAAATACATGACTGTTGCCAATCCCGCAAAGGATTTGATATGCGAACATCCTTTGGGAGTGAAACCATTCATGATAAAGACACGGTCGCGCTGGGATCTCTTTATTCCTGGACAAAACGTAATCCCCAGTAATCAGCATTTTCTTCACAAAGAGATACATTTGTTGAATTTAGCATAGAGCTGATTCTCTCTTAACACTAACGACTGCCATCTAAGATACTACTCTTGTTTCGCCTGTTAAGGTGGATTAATATATCATCAATGAAAACTAAGGTACAAATTTATCTAAAAAAATTCAAATTTTGTTGTTCTAGCTTGTGAAAGTGGCGGGGGCATTGGTTAACCAAATGGCACTACCACAAACTCGCATAATGACCATCTGGAGTGCGGGAAGCGGTTTTATGGATGTCTTTGCTACTGCCGTTCGGGACGGTGGTAACCTCAAGTTAATCTTTTGAAGAGCTGTTTATTTGATCAGACCAGATAAATTCTAAACAGGGGTACTTGTTCTTTATGGTTACTTTGTTCAGTTGTCTGAAATCAATGCACAGTATTAATGTTATATATTTCTTCTTCACAAATAGGTTTGTTGCTCCCCATGGGGACACACTAGGTCGAATATAACCCTTATCCATCATTTCTTTCAATTTAAATTTGAGTTCAACTAACTCAAACATGCTCATCCGGTAGGGTGTTATAAACACCGCCACCGCTCCTGGTGCAACTTCTATCAAGAAGTCAATGTCCATTCTCGGAGGTAGACCCGATACCTCTTCGAGAAACACATCTATGTATTCTCTGAGGATAGGGTGACCGTCGAGGGGTTGGTTAACACCTTGATTATTTCAACACATGTATTGCATATGGGGGACATCCATTTCGGCAATAATTTCTCATTTCTGACGTCTCTCTCACCAAGGCCGGGTTTAGTGGTTCTGAGGTTATCTTTTCCTTCTTTGCTCCACACATTCTAAGGACTTTTATTGTGATCCGGTTTGGCTTTATGGGCGGCAGGCAGATTCTTCCCAATCAGCAGGATCATTATGATCCAGGGAATTATACATTAAGGGTTGCTTGGTGGGGAATTCACCCAACACTTAGTTGGCAGGCTGGTATGACCTCTACCTTTCTTTTGGTGCGAGTGTCTAACCGTACCAACCATATTAGTTGCTTTTACACGATGGTACGTAACACACTTATCAACAACTTTTGGGCTATATAACTCAAATTTGAACCGAGTCGATCAAAATAGACACCGGATGGTTGAAAATCATACCTTCTATTTCCTGAAGCTTGGGTGGTAAGCTTGGTTATTATCTAAGGCTGCATAAATATGTGGCATCATTGATTGTGGTAGATTCCTGAATGTTATAATTTTTTTTGACTGTTCTGTTGTCGGTTTGGGTAGTCCCTCATTAGATGTTCTTTTCCACAACCCTAACATTTTAAGTGTTCTTTCTTTGGGTTATTAGTATGCTGGTATAGGTCGAAGTTTTACTTCAGATCCGCAGGAAAGTTCTGGCGGAGTACACTCAAATTTGAAGACTTAAATTCGGGGTTCTTCTTGTAGTTCTTAAATCGAGGGTTTGGTCCCCTTTACAAAATCTCGAACCACTCTTACGTTTCCAGTCTCCACGAGACTCTGCCTGATGTCCGTATTGTTCATGACAATGTGTTGTTTTTCGAATAGTGTCTTCACAGGTCTTTTATTTCGTCGAATTGATTCAGGTTACGGTATTCGCCTTGGGTAGCCCATACTGATGAAGCGTTGCGCCTCCGCCTTCTCTTCTTTGATGTAGGGTACATATCTCAATAAATTCGAGGAATTTGTTGACATATTCCTCTATAGTGAGATTGTCCAGTTTGAGTTCATAAAACTCAGCCTTCGTCGAAATACTTCAGAATAAATACTTCTTCAGGAAATTACTTTTTCAAATTGTTCCAAGGCGAGGTCTCCCTCAGCGGACCCCTTTCATATTCTTAAGATCCTCCCGCCAGATGGAAGCCTTTTGGATTCCGGATTGAGAGTGGCCGCACCAGGCGCTTCAAATTCTCACGAAAAATCATGGACTCTGAAATATTTCTTGATTCCAAGTAGCCAGGCCTCGGCTTCACTCTCCCTTCTTTATCTCACCGTCGAAGGAGGGAGGTTTTGGCCTTCGAATTCTTCTTCAAATTTATGACCCTTAAGTCTTTTGTTTTCTTCTGTTTTCGCCGAGAATAGGGCGAGGTCGCTGAAACGCCGAATACTGACTTCCTTGTTAATGGAATCATGCATGCTTTGGTCCTTTACAGGGGTGGACCTTTCTTGAGAGTGCTTTCCTTTGGTGTATTGATACGACCATGTTTACGCATCTCGGGTTCATCTTGGCCAAATGGCAGCTATAGGTCCGGATAAGCTGCAGCCAGTAAGCTTTAATTTTGGTTTGCTTTTCTTGTTTCTTCATCATCCTTTCATTGTCGTGCCCCAACTGCGTTAAACCATAAGACTCCTCACGGTCGGCTAGATTTGGAGGGTTCCATTTATACTAATAACACCGTCCCGGACTCTTAGTCTCTCTATTGGAGCCTTCTCCCATCTCTTGGGGTGTCACCATTCTCTGCGTTTGTAAATTCCCGCGGATGATCGTCTGCTTAGGTGAAAAGAAGACAAACGATAGTTTATTAGTCAAGAGTTAATACATTTTATAATCTGCACATGAATATACAACTCTTTCACATGCACACAGTCGGGTTCTTGTTTCCAAGTTTAATCCTGGCAAGGTTAAGTTAGGGGTTACTCCTCATATGAGTGCTTCGAACGAACTTATGCGCAGCACTCGTGTATGAGGCCAATCAGACCGAGTGTTGTAACCATGCTCTGATACCGCTGTCACATACCCACTACCTAAAATCAATTTTTCTGGTCTCTGTCGAATCAGAACACCTAAATATCCGTGGAGGACCAGCGTAAGATGGCTCCTTCTTTCTCTCCCCGTTCCCAGGTGATCGCGGGTAACGATCACAGTTCAAATAAATGCAGTGTCTTTTTAATTTCGCGTCTCGACGCTACGGTAATGTCAAACCATCCGGCTCTGACCGTCGAACTGACAGGGCTAGAGAACAACAAATGAGAACATGCCCCGTCGCACGGTTAAATGGAGTACAGGTGGCAAAGGGGAAATGCGACACGATGGTCAGGCTGGAGACGGGAGGGGCCCGCCATGCCACACTATTCCGGACCCCCTACCAAAGGCAGAATGGCAGGGGATCAGAATCACCTGAGCGCCGTTGATCATGATGGATTAATCTTGACCGTTCGAGGGTTGCACGTCCAATTCCAGACCACCCCCCATTAAAGGTAGAATGGAAGGGGGCCTCCGGAATCATCCTCAGTCGTAAATCTGGGCGGGTGGACTCTAGCCATCCAGATCTGCTTGCTACTTACCTAATGCGCATTCGCGCTTCAGCGTAAAACTGACATCTCTTCCTCACATCTGACGGTTGTTACAACCCTTGAGATCTCCCAAAGGAATCGTCGTCATCGGGACTTAGCCACCTGCTATCGTATCGTCATTATGGGTCGGGATTTGTCGAGGCAAGAGCCTGGGTTTTTGTCAGATTTAAATCCCGATCCCGATTTCCCGAAACGGGTAATCTCTTGACACGTCACCTCCTTAAATCGGATGGTCCCTACAACCGGGATTTTACCAAAATTATATCCCTTGTCGCCAGGACTCCCAGTCACGCGATTCTCGATTTCCGAAATGGGAGATGTAGAGCACGTGGCCTCCGTCAATCGAACAGCTCAAATCTATCCCAGGGTTTCCACATTGGAAAATCTGAACTCTTGTCAACCGGAATCCCAATTCCGCGATTCCAGATTTCCCAAAATGGAAAATCTCACGTGGCCTCAAACAATCAGATGAATCAAATCTATTTCGGGAACCACATTGGAAAGTCCCGAATCCGCACTGAAGTGTTAACCCTCGGGTATCTTCTGACAGATCCAACGTCTGTCGGGTTTCAACCGAAATCTGATGAGCCAGATTCCCCAACGTGGATACTCCCACGACTCCCTAAACGTGGAAAGATCCACAGCCCAGATACTCTCATGGACTTTGGGGATCCATGGTCTAAACTCTTCACTACCCACGAAGATACCGGAAAACAAAGTGGTAAGGCATTTAATGCCCTACCACTTTGTTTTCTTGTGTCTTCGTGGGTGGCGAAGAGATCGGGATCGTAGAGAAACCAAGTGGTAAGGTATCTGGCACCCGAATTTTTCCTACCAATCTAACGGTCATGGTGACCACAGATTTCTTGGTAATCTGTCCATCGATTCGTTACTATCAGAGTTTCTTAGGGCCTTGCGCTCTCATGTCCTCCTTCCAGGTTCTGGATGGGATTTTTCAAGGGTATCTCTATGGGGAGATTCACTCGGGATACTATGTGGGTAAGAGTCATCCTCGAGAACCAGACGTGAAGTCTGAGTTAGATCAATACGCGTAAAAATGAATTCATGAGGACATAAATAATACATGGTCCTTCCATACAAATATACAACTACTAGTACTGATCAAAATGCCATACAGACATTCTAATATAAAATCATTCACAGTTTCACAGCTTATGGGCATAATCATCAGAATGCACATATACATATATTCAAGATGCCAAAGGAAAAAAAAAACTTATCAAAATAACACCGAGGTTTGAAACTGCTGAGAGGGAACGCTCGTTTCCACACCCAACCAATGAGCTTAGCGACTCAGCGGATTTACAACTAACCACCACCGAGCTAAGATACGATGCTGTGAGACTGCGTCTCTATCCGCTAGTGACCAGGAGTGAAGGTTACTCTCATCCTCTATGCTATCACTCACTCTGCGTATTTTTTCCAGGTTCTCCCCTCGCGTCTGCCCTAAATCGCTTCTACCTCACGCCTTATCCACTTGCGAGGTTTGTGTGGCGCGGCGCGATTACCCTCGCGTTGATCAGGCCTGACGGCTCGTTCACCACCATCCCTCATTAAAACCATCTACCTACCAGCCTGAGAAACATTTAATCCGGGTCCAGCGAGCCGCTTTTGGTTCTTCAGACCGGTAGATTAAATACGGTATTAATTCTCGGTGGAAGTTAACCACCTTTCAGGTGCCTTCCACTGCCATCGTGAACTCTTTCTGCACATTCCCTCTCAATAGTCCTGCAATATAAATTCATAATTTTATTCACATTTATTGACCTTTTTACAAGGTCCATTTACATCACATATTCACATTTATGAGTTTGCACAGTTCTTGTACGTCTGAATTATTTTTACAAACTGGAAACAGGGTGTTATCTGTATGGGATCCCATGCAGATGATATTAGTAGGGTGGTGCACAGGAGGATACAACTGCCCATACATGATATAGTGTGTGATGATTCAGATAGGGGTCGCAGTTGGTGATGGCGTGCCACCCAGTGGCATACAGAGGAGGACTTAGTAGCACAAAGAGGTATTAAGATTTGGATTCAGTGCCTCATTTGAGTGTGTTGTTGGGGATTCGATTGTTGACTAGTTGTGAGAGGCATGAAGTAGCACCTCAATAGGATTGGCGACTGGGAATGCACTTGGCGGAACAGTTGAGATTAAGTGAGGACATGATCATGGCAACCACTTGATGCATTGATGATACACGTGCATAGTTCAGTGCCTTTCATTTCGAGGAGTGTGTTGTTGGGGATTCGATTGTTGACACTAGTAGTGAGAGGCATGAAGTAGCACCTCAATAGGATTGTGACCAAGAGTCACGACACTTGGCAGGACAATTGAGAGTTAGTGAGGACATGATCATGGCAACCACTTGATGCATTGATGATACACATGCATTGTTGACAGGTTATTGTTGGAGGACCTCGATGGCACAAGATAGTTCAGATGGGGGTCTTGTCATTGATGAATTCCATACACTAAGGGAGAGAGTGATTGTGATGAGGGCTGACTACCAACACTTGTTGATGGATAGGGATTACCTATTGGAGGTTGGCGAGATGTATCACAGGGCACTGAGGGAGCAAGGGATTGAGGTGGACTGACTCACTCATGAGTTAGTGAGCACACAAAGATTCTTGGAAGGCACACAGACACCCCTTCAGGAATCAGAGTCCATATCAGAGGATCTCCTTGAGGAAATTAGACAGATATCCACCACATCTATTTTAGCAGAGAGTCAGATATATCCCTCAGCCACATTGCGAGAGGATGTTGGTGGTTTAGCAGTGGAGCACCAGTTGAGGGAGGAGCATGAGGAGTACCCGAGATCACTGATGAGTATGGAGATATATGATCTAGAGACGTAGGAGGATGTCCATAGGGCACAGGGACCACCCTTCACGAGGGGTGTTGAAACAGTTGGGCACACACATACACATGGGAATTCCAGAGCCAGGGGAAGTTATGAGGACACTTCCATTTGTGTTCCAGGATTGGTTGACCTTCTTGTAGAGGATGACCCAGTAGTACACCCAGGATCCATGATGTTGCAGGTGTATATAGGAGATCACATGAGTATGGGGCATATAGTGATGAGTGGTAGTTCACAGAGACATACAAAGGTGTACAGTGGGATTCAGGGGGATGCATTGGATTGCATGGAGGATATGTACTTAGTAGATCATGGAGATTCCTCTCCCTTGTAACAATATACAGATCTCGTAGATCACCTTCATCATAACAGAAGTTGTGTGAGTGATGATGGATGAAGAATGATTTACCCTCAGTTTGTGGAGATACCTACTGTTGTACCCAATGGTTGGTCTTTAGTGATGAGTACAGGCGATTATTTACCATGGGTGTCGATGGATGAACTTTTGGTTAAGTCCTTTGGATTGACCAAATCATATGATACTTTCCAGTCCTACAGTTGGTTGCAGATATTTATGATAGCCTTTCCCGATACTTTCATCATTGACATCAGCACAGGGGGAGCTAGACAGTGGTAGGGGACATGGAGAGTTGGTAGGCCGAGACCACTTAACAAGAGTGTCTTGATTGCATTCATCAAGATAGGGGTGGATCATCAGAGACAGATTGTCGAGGCCATGGGTGTGATGGGGAATATCCTAGGCCATGGGACAGAGGATATCTCAGAGGTTGCTACATATTCAAACTCTCATTGGGATGAGGGTGGAGTGCTTTCGACAGTTACCAGTAGAGAACACCAGTAGTTAGTGGGGATTGGAAGTGATGAACTTCCAAACTTGACATGGGATCCGAGAGTCCATTTGATCAATAGTTTGTTTCATCTTATGAGGATCCAGGTGTGGAGGGTCCAGTATGGATACTTTGAGCAGATAGTCATGATCAGAGTAGAGAAGCATCGACATGATAGTCCCTGTCAGAGACTAGCATGGGACTCTGGGATTACAGGACCGAACATTTCATTGACTGATGGAGAAGAGCAGACGTTTGCAGGGGGGAGTCACTTTGATTTTCCATTGAGTTTTAGTATTGGGGAGAGAATGTCACTAACTGGTGATTCGTTGAGGTCTTGTAGTACCTCACATGTTAATTTGGTGGGGGTCGTGTTGAGTTTGGTATGGTTTGGTAGGATAGACCCATTTTGGGTTGAGGCCACGTGTTATTTGCAGGAGACTCATGGTGTTGATATGTTACATAACTATACTCCACAGGGCATTGTAGTTGACATTCTGATATGGGATCCGGGGATTGGAGTGCTTGGTAGTTCAACGTTTGATGGAGTTGAGTTTCGAGTAGAGTGGTTACTTAGGGAGTTGACTGAGATTCCTCGACCATTTATCATTCTACTCATCAGGAGCATGTGGGTGTCATGTGTGGTGAGCACTTGGAGATACACATCTTGAGGGGAGTCTACCTTGTGTCACACAGATGGATATGGGACCCCGATATCATATGCAGTTGGATTCAGTTATTGCTTGAGGACAAGCAATATTCTGGTAGGGAGGACTGTAATGTCCCCATTTTGGGACATTATAACTGTACAATGCTATGCCTACCAGAGTAGCCAGATAGAGGTGACAGAGAGTTCAAGAGATATTGAGGGGTTTTATTGGGCCCAACTTGCATCGTTCATCATCAGGATCCATTCCGCACAACTTGGTTTTGGTTTCATTGCATTTCGACGATTCCCGTAATTTTGAGTTATTATGGGTCATATCTTAATTAATTTCACTAAGAAGGTCATAATGG
>SNQJ01S0086229.1:16967-34073 GCA_010110895.2 Picea sitchensis | reverse complement strand
GTAATCCACAGAGATATCATAATACAAACTTTGCAGTCCTTTGTCACGTTTATTATTTGTATGATCATTTATATGCTGTAAACCTTTGATCCTACACACACATTAGCAACGTTTCCTAGACTAGCCAAGTCATGAACATTACAACACCACAATGATTCCATATAGATCCCCCATGTTTCCTTTCATGTTAGCATGATGTTAGAAAACACATGTGGAGGTCAAAAGGACCCATTGTCTCCTAAACTCTTTTTAGATATAAAGTCTCAAATACCACTGGAACAAACTCAAAAGTGTTTCCCACTATCATCTAAACAACTCTTCTGTCACTTTAGAAATAACATTTTTCTATCTCAGTGAGGAGGGTATCCCCGATTTATTGGTTTCTAGATATACAATAAATCTCTTGTACTATAGATTTTCAATACATCTCATTTACATTAACAAAAATAAGAAAGGCGTTTGTTGAATCAATAAAAAATGGTGTCTACCTATAAGGATATAAAGTCTTTATTCACAAAAGGTTCCATACTTCATATGGAGGAAGGAATCTAATAGGGTAAGGCATTTTCCTAGAATCTTGACATTAGGTCAAGTATGTATATTTGTCTTCATATCAATACTAGGTGGATTGAACTAGATAAAAGTGACAATATTTTCAAACATAATAATAGAATAATCAAAGAATCAAGTAAGTAAATTCATCAAATTTGCATTCATCAAAGATGCAAAAACAATAGCAATAACATAAAGAACAAGGGAAATAGTTGCAAAGCAACTAGTCTCTGCCTACCTGTAGCCTATTCGATAATAGAGTCAAAATGAAAGCAATTTTATAATTTAATATTATGAAATTATTTTATATATAACCACACAAATAGTCATGTCAGAGAATCATTGAGGATACCATTGTTACTTTGTTTTCTAATCCTCAAGAATTACCATTGTAGCGTGAAGAGAATTATCTATAGTGAGACTCTATGACCATCTTACTTTTAAAATATATCTTGTAAAGTTTATTGACATTATCTTCACCATACCACACACTACAATGATCTTTCATGTTTTCAATTGTTGTTTTCTCCTCTATAAAAGGGCCTGAGCTTGGTTTTGACTTATTTTTAGCATTACGGTCCAGGTTCTTACTCCCAAGCTTTCTTCCCTTTCTATTGTTGTCTTGCTAAGATTCCAAAAAGGTGCAATCCTAATTTCATTAAAATCTTGTTAAACACATTTGGTCAAAATTTTAATTGTTAATTTCATTAAAATCTTGTTAAATACATTTAGTCAAAAATTTAATTGTTAATGGATTAACATAGTTTCATTAAAATCTTGTTATTTAATACATCTGGTTAAAATTTTAATTGTTTCACAAAATCATAAAGTTATTTATTTGATCCACAAATAAATCATTAAAAATTTCAAAATTTGTATTTCCTATGCCCAAAGAAATTGGAGGTTGGCGCTTTAAAAATGGTGTTGGCTAGTTGTTCTATGAAATGGTTTTTTTTCGCCGGAATCTGGCGATATAAATTTACACGAATCACTGTTTTTTATTGTTTAGAATCCATTTTTGAATGCATAAATGGATTCAACATGCTAAAAAACTCCGAGACACTCGGATTTTACATAAATAATCATTTAAATCTACGAATCCAACAATTTCTTGCCAGATTTCAGGCAAATATCCCCGGGAAAAACTTCATTTCATAGAATCTTTAGTCTATGTCTTTAAAAATTAGCATGTAGTTTTACTATTTATTTGATCCACAAATAAATCATTATAAATTTCAAATAAATTATTAAAAATTTCAAATAAATTATTAAAAATTTCAAAATTTCTTATTTCTGATGACCAAAGAAATTGGAGGTTGGCGCTTTAAAAATTAAGATGTAGTCTTATTAACAAGAAAGGTTTGTGAAGAGACATATTACAGGTAATGAAAAATAAGATTTATAAAGAGACATCTTGTTGTATAATGAGTCCTATATTACTTGTTGTATAATGAATACGCTTTTAAGCTAACAAATCCAACTATCCATCCAAATACTCTATTCAATGTAGCACACATGTTGAAAAGGTGTTTAAGAACCAAGCTTGGGACATGTGGAGAACTTACAACAATCTTCTCATGCAATTCTCGGGTGTTTTTCATTGGAGCACTTGCTAATGTAAGGTGAAATGGTTGAACACAACTCCACTTCTCCCCCAAGGTGCATTTACAAGAGAATAGAAGTGTTGATGTTTCTGCTTTTTTTATTGAAACTGTGTGATATTTAAAAGTAGATGTGTTTTTCAAATCTGCAATATCCCGATATAGATGGAATGAAATGGAGGAGGAGGCCTCGACTAGTACATGCAAGTAAAACTGCAAATTCACAATGTAATCCATGACCTCGGTTAAGAAAACAATCATTATTTCCTAGTCTATTGCATTGTTGCATAGAGACCTTTTGAGGTCGCCGATGTTGGAGTCAGGAATCCAATCGGGTATAATGGTTATTGGAATTGGGTAGTGAATCAGTGCAGGCTTAGTGGAATGGGCATGAAACTTTTGTTTCATCCATACTTGACTTCTGAAGCAGATTTATCCCATTATGGTCTTTCAAATAAAACAAGTTCTACCATTCCTCCATATATCCCACCCACCATGCACTATCATCTATCAATTGAAGTGGAATGGATTTTGGGGAGGGATAACTCTTTACCTCCTCACTAATCTTTCTCTTCTTGTGAAAGAGCCAGATATCTTGTGAAAACACTTGTATCCCTAGCGCCCTACCATCTAGAGTCAATAGATAGGTTCCTCTCCAAGTTACTTATTGGGGGGGAGTTGAGAGTCCCATGCTCCAGACATTCCCTTGTAGACTCTGATTGAACTGACGGTGGCTTGGGTCTCACTTGATGGTAAAGGTATATAGGCATATTCAATTGCGACAGTGAATTACCCACACCTAGTGAATGTCATGTCCATTCGCATGGGGAGTTTTCTTAATTATCCACTCTTCATGTTGCAAGCTTGGTGTCACTCCTTGTTTCCTTTATGCATTTGTGCATTTGGCCCACAGGTGGTCTGCTTAGTTTTTGGTTTCTGGTTCTCCATGGATCCAAGGAATTCAAAAAATGTCAAGGTTGCCTTTCGCTCCTCCAAGGAAGCCTCTAAGGCTCAGGTCACAACTTTATCCTTTGTGGTCCTAAGCGATAGGAAGGAAGGTATTTTATATCATCAATAGAATAGTGAACAAGGAAAGGACTGGGCAAGCTCGACCAAGATGACTGAATAAGAGGTATGGGCTCACCAAGAGAGGAGTCTAGCGGTATGGGTGTAACCCCCTCACTATGGGATCGACAAGATGAGTGGTATGGATCATATGATGGCAGTCATGAAGAGAAGAGAAGAGGTAATGGGGATTCTCATTCAAGCTCAACAAGATGAGTCTTATAAGAGTTGTTATGTTATACCTCTTGATAAAAATAAGAACAAAGATAATGGCTAAGCATAAATCCTTCCTGTAGCAGTTGACACAACTCCTTCATCAATTGTACTGACTTGATATTTATCTATCATTTGGAGTGAGTTGCTCCTTGCAGAGAACACCGCCATTGCTCATTTCTCCAACATTCATTGCAGGTTGCTTACAGAAGAACACCACCTTGTTCTCCCTTAAGGTATATTTTCTCATTTCTTCCCTTGTTTTTAATAGAATGCAATTGTATTGATTCGAGTAAATGTTTGCAGACATTCAAGGATCAATATATCATGATGTTTGGCTGGAAAGAATAATTAATATCAGATAATGGTTGGTGCAGAAGAACATCATAGCTTATGCTTGTAGAAAAACACTATCGTTTCTCGTTTCTCAATCATTTATTGTAGGATGCTCCTTGCATAAGAACACCACCTCGTTCTCTTGTAAGGTATCTTTTCCCAGTTCTTCCCTTTTTTTTCGTAGAATACAATTGAATTGATTTGAGTAGATGTTTACAGACTTCCCAGGATAAAGATAGTTATGATGTTTGAAACTTGCAAGAGAAGGAAGGACGTCATCTACAATGACACCTCGCAAGCTCTGCAATGTGAGTTGTGATGCAGACAATTATGTTGCAGTGAAGGTGAATGTTAGATCGTGGCCATGTAATATGCCATGGGCAGTAAATGCATACTAGGTAGGTGTCAATGTTTCATATTTTTTTTTATTTTTAAATGACTTTATAAATCTGATAAATACAAAAATATATTCAAACACACCGGGGGAAATTATGTCTTATCACAATGCTTCCACCAATCAAAAATTAAAACTGAGAAATTAAAAAATTTAGAAAATATATTTTATTTAAATTTTTTTTTTTTTAAATATTGTGTAAAGGGGTTAATTAATGGCTTGCCAAATATTTTACCAAACTACAAAATGCACCATTTAATAGGCGGTTAATGATACCACCACATGAAAGCTAGACTCCCTGCCTTGGCCATCGACAAGGACTAATAATAGAGTTCAATATATTCCATTTACAATGAGAATTTAGGAACCCATGAGCGAGTCATTCCTTTATCTCACATTTAATTCATACATCTAGGGGATATGTTTTATAAATCCACTATAGACAAAGAAATCAATTAATTATATAAAGAGAATGTTTGCAACATTGGATACACCAATTCAAAGATGCATAAAAGAGAAAGACTCGTGGAGGTACAACTTTATCGTGGAGACATTATCTACAAAACCAATGACAAAGCCTATACATGGAGAACCTCCAAAGATCCAACCCCTTCATCTACTTCATTTCTTCCTTAAACAAATTGTATCTATACACCTCAATCATGGTCATAATTGATCATTGGAATTAATTTATTTCTTTTTATCATAAATTGGCTTTTATAACATGGTAAAAGATAATCCTTTCTTCATAAACTTAATTCTTCCTTGTAAAACAATAATGATTTTTGCATGTATCTCCCTTAGAAAAGATAATGGCTCCATGATCTATGTGTTTCTCTTGAATTCCTTTTCTTGCCATCCCAATCATATTGACAATGTCAAATATGATCCTCTTTTTTTTTGGATATGATCACTTTCTTTGAGATCAACATGTAGGCCATCAACTGGTTCTCCTCCTCAATTCTCAAGCTTCCACTATTCTAATCACTTCACAAATATAACCATGTGACAATGTCACTATGGCCTTCAATGATGCCATGTTCATCTTCTAACTTTCCCTTGCTTCAATAAACTTGTCCTTGCTTCAATAAATATGAAAAATTATTATCAATGATGGTTCCCAAAATGATGGGGTGTTGATCAAAATTTATGATATGTGGTAGCATAATATTGGGGGTTGAATGTACCATATGACATGGACAAAATGATGGGGTGTTGATCCAAATTTAATTTTCCACCTACGAGTTTCTTCTCCTTATCCTTCAACAACATGAAATTAGACAACACCCAATGTGATTCCTTTCTTTCCCACATGTCTTCTTTTCTTAGTGGACAACCTTTTCCTGCATGGTGGTCATGTTGCTACTATGCACATTGCAAGCTATTTTCCTTCGTTTGATGCCATAGACGAAGCCACTAAATCCACTTCATCAAAAAAATTTGTTAGGGTCCTACCCTAACCCATTAAGTAGATAAATATGTTTCTATGTATGGATGTTCTCTCTAGTAAATAAGGCCCATGTAGTAGTGTGAAAACAATAATTGTAAGAAGGTTTACTAGAAGGTTCCACCTACTAGAAAGTTCCTTCTCTAGAACGTTCCTAGGAGGTAGATAGATCTATATAAATAAGTAGAACCAATATAATGAGATGTCTTGTGAAGTATATTGTAGTTGGAGCTATACTCAATTGGAGGTTGCCCCCTCAAAAAGGCAAGTGAACATTGCTCTCATCAATACACGTATAACATTTTGTGGTATTGTGGTTGTTTATTTGGCTATTGTATTTGCATCTATCATTTCTACAATAAATCTAGGTAAAATATATTATTTCTTCTATGCATATTCCAATTTATTAATAAAGAACTCCACAAGTGGTATTATAGCACTTTCTTGAGCCCATATTTTAGAGCATTTTTTTTCAAGTTAGAGACATATTACAATGTTTATAAATAACATTGTGGTTTGTCATTCAACGGGTAAATCTGTAGTAGGGGAAGAATACACATAGAAAATTGATCCAGGTGGATATCACTGGCCACCCACCTCTCCCACTAACTCATAATGGTTCTCCGTTTTGACAAATTTTCTTCAAGGTCAATTTTGCGATCACCTATACCAACTTCATTGAAATTTCCAACGCCTCGTCATGAGGTTTGTCTCCTCATAACAACTTGTCTTGAGGTTTGTTTCCTCATAGCATCTTGTCCTGAGGTTTGTTGCCTCGTACCAGCTTGTCGTAAGGGTTTTCTGCCTCGTAGATTTTCACTTGTTCGGTGGAGTTGCCTTTGTCACGGTGTCAATTGATGATGACTCATCCAATTGCAAAACTTGCTCTGATACCACTTGTTGGAAACGTGAGCCCACAAAATCATATAATCTGCAACGCAATTTAGTTGCGAAGAAATAACGGAAAACATAAAACAATATAATAAAATAACATTCAACTAGACACAAATTTACATGGTAAAACCCTGAAAATATGCCAAGGAAACATCTACGGGGCAATGTATCGGTATTCTTAATGCTTATAGGTAAATATTACAATCTTCCCACGGTAGCCTTACAAAAAAGTTTCATATGCCTCTCAGTGCTACACAAATATATAATGTCTTCAACTTAACAACCATCGTTACATGAATTGCCAAATTTCACCTCTTTTGGTTGTTGTCACAATTCCAATGTTTTACTATTAAACTTGCTCAAATTACATATGTCATAGTCTAACCAACACCAAATTTGGCGTTTGGTTAAAAGTAACCTTAAAAGTAAAGTATTGTTGTTGTTGTTAGATACATCTATCCCACAATATGTTATAGAAGGAAAGGGAAAGAAAAATAACATGTAATTTTTGGTTCAACCTATAAAATCTAGAGGTTAGACAATTTGTTCACGTAAACAAGCCAACTATTTCATGTACATGTAGTATGCCTTTTATCTTACAATTAAGTGACAACTTCTTTTATTACCTTTCAATGTGCATTAAATAACATAAAAAAACAAAATCTCCACGTGGTCAACAAAATTTTCTCCCATTTTTCAAATGGAAGAAAATTTTCATGAAAACACAAAGTGCAGAAAAATAAATTGAAATTATATAGTTTTAATTGGGCCTAATGGTTAAGAACATGTGTTTCCTCCTAATAGGTCACAAGTTCAAATCCAGAGGGGGTAGGGTATGTATACCTCCATAGACTTTACGAGTCAAATCGTTGGGCGGAGAAGGTCCCTTGTCCCACAAACTCCCACAAACTCCCATAAACAAAGAGGTCTCATACACCAATTCAGTGTTTGACTTGGTCGTGACCTTAAAATTAAATGATAATGACGATGATAATTATTTTTGTTTATCTTTTTAAAATTTTAAATAAATTTACGACTTTCACATATCAATATTATATAAATTATATGATTTTAATTCATTTCACAAAATTTATATTAAATATATAATAATTTTTATATTATTCTTAACAAAATTTATATCCAAAATATTAAAATAATAAATAAAATAGATGAAAATTATGATACTCTTAATATAAATAAAGCGTTTTTAAAGTTTAGAGTAAAAAACTTATAACTCCAATATTCCTAGCAAATGGATCTTAGTTGAGGGCTAGATAAAGTATTGGTACCCATCGTGTAGCAATAATGAGCGGATGGTTGAATGCATTTATGATGAAGTGTTCCTACAACCTATGATAACATTACAACCTAGGATAACATTACCACATGGACTTTATAAATATCAACGTTAGTTTGGTACTGCTTATGCTTATTTTACAATGTCTAATGATTTATCATTAAAAGTTCAATCTAATACTCATATCATTAAAAGTCCAATCCCAGAAGTCCAATTTATGCTGATTATATTGAACCACTTTGGAAGCATATCCGAGTCATCATATTCCACATCCACTTTTAAATCCCAATTAAATTTATTAGTTTCCTCGAAGGTATTATACCTTTGAATCGAGGGAATTATACTTTTTAATTGAAAGTAAACTACTTTAGATATTGAAAGTAAAACCATTTTGACTTTATAATAGTTTATTATTTTATTTTTTTTTAAGTTTTTTATGTTTTTCATATGGAGAAAACTAAACCATTTGTGTATTTTAAAATGTTTCACAGTGTTACAAGTTGACCTGATATAATGGTTCTCTAATCTATGTCAACTTATTTCAACTTATACTGAAAGTTGACATGATATAATGGTTCTTTAATCTATGTCAACTTTTATTTTATTTCAAATTATATTGAAAGTTGACATGATATAATGGTTCTCTAATCTATGTCAACTTTTATTTGTAAATATAGGTATAAGCTAGTAAAATGAAGTTTGATCTAAAAATTTATCTAGGCTTCTAAAACATTAAAATGAAGTTTGATCTAAAAATTTATCTAGGCTTCTAAAACATTCTAAAACATTGGAGGAAGTTTGATCTAAAAATTTATCTAGGCTTCTAAAACATTCTAAAACATTGGAGGTGACTAATTTCACTATGAATTCAGTTCTTCTAAATGTTTAATATTCTTTTGGTTTAATCCACCCTCATAAGTCTAGTAGTTGCCCACACCACATGGTCATCTTGCTCATGGAGATAATGAGCGTCAAATTATGGAGTGTCATAGTTTGCCACCCGCACCTTGACTTGATAATGATAAGCTCTCTCAATTGGATTCAATTATTTTAGTGGAGAAGTGACCTAAGTTGTAATTCACTTAGGGAGGCTAATATGGGGTACCTAGGGAGGTATCTAAGGTGATAATGAATGTAATGTGGCCATAATCATGGAATATGTCCACTTGGTAGTTGATAGGTAATAAATAGACCCACTAGGTAGTTAAGAAGAAATAATATAATAATATGGAAAAGTTGGCATGAACCCATATGTATACTCATGAGATTTAAATTCATATCAATATCTTGTCTTGAGATATATTGGATGTTGATTCTTTTAAGAAGCATGGCTTGTGGTGTGATCCCTTCCATACAAAGTATTTGATGGTGTTACCCTACCTTAAGGGTTCTAGCTTGTTTGTGATTCAATATTATTTTATTATTTCCTCTTAATTACCAAGTGGGCCTATTTATTTCCCATCAACTACCAAGTAGGTCTATTCCATGATTATGACCACAGTACATTCATTATCCTCTTGGGTACCACCCTAGGTACCCCATATTATCCTCCCTAAATATATTACATAAGCAACAAGATGATGATGGATATGACTCTAAAGTAAAAGCTAATGAGCTTATCATTGATGGTTGGGGCCCAAAAACATGATGACAATGACTCTTCCCCTTATATACATAATATTCTTATCATCCCCTTGATACCTTGCATTATGATGACCAATTTTCTTTTATATTGATATTTATTATTTTGATGTTGTTGTTGGTGGGATTTGATACTTGGAAAAATATATTGTTCTTTATATGCCCTTAATCCATGGCCATTTTTGAGTTTTAGCTCATCACCCTTTGAGGAATTTCTAAACTCTAAATTTTATGCTTGTAGAAGCTAGAATTTCTAAACTCTAAATTTTATGCTTGAGTGGAAGCTACTTTTTACAACCCATGTTTGTATGTATGTATGTGTAGCATTTTATTTAAATATATATGCCTTTGTATTATATAGTGTTCAATTAGTGAATAAGAAAGAATATCCTATATTTATACTCTTAATACCAGAGGGGTTTCTTAAGTTATCTCTATTAAATTAATGAACATGGTAATAAACAATCAGATTACATTAAGTTCATCATGGAAATAAAGAAAATATAGGCCTCCACCTTTTTGATGTCTTAATTACAAGAAAACTTAATGGGTTGTTGGCACACCAAGTTTTTAGGAAAATGACACATACTAAGCAATACTTTCATGCCAACTCCCATCACCATCCATCACAAAAGTGGGCGACAAGATCATTTGAAATTTTGAATGAAGAACATTTGGAAGATGAGAAACTCCATTTTCTTTTAAAGATAATGGTTATAAAGAATGCCTAGAAAGAAAAAACTTATATTTCAAAATCGAAATATACATATTCCTACCCTCATAGGAGTGTGTTGACTCATCTGATCAACTTGAAAAGATTTCTATCTCGTCTAAACTTTTCTTTCTATTTTCTAAGTGACAAAAAACTATTCATACTTTTTTTCTGCAAATTTCCATGCATTAGATTGCAAATCTAACATTTTTCATACTACTCTTCCCTCCATCCAACATTCAACCCTCCATCCAACATTCAAATGATATTTTCTAAATATATTTGATCTACCTCTCCCCTCCATCCAACATTCAATTGATATTTTCTAAATATATTTGATCATACTTTTTAATGCCCAAAAAGTTGGGCATCTGAATCTCTTCAAACTACTCTGTAATTTTACTGTAATTTTAGAAATGCTAGGCATCTGAATCACTTCGAAGTAAAAGAGGTTCAAATTACACATAGGGAGAATATTAATGTTGGCACATTACCCAAAAGCCCAACTTGTCTTTACTAATGCTTTTCACTTGTCTCTCAAAAGTCGGTCTTCATTGAATGAGTAATATTCATTCAATTTCACAGCTGATGACCATTTGATGGATAAAGCAAATAAATTCACTTGGTGTAAAGTTAAAGTTAGGATTCTATCCCATATGGATTACGTATATAAATTGTCATAACTCTTTCTTTACAAAATGGTGGATGTTATTGGTCTTTGAAAAGTAACTATCATTTTCTCCATTGAAGAGGACAAGCTTTTTAGGATTATAAAAAAATACGGAAAGCATTATATACACACAATGTATATGCATTGGCCCATGGATTCCTAGAACTTGATGACGTGTTGGCATTTACTTATGTCGCAAGCAAAGGCCAAGTTTTGATCTGAAATTACAGTGTGAGCAAAGACGCTAGGTGACGAGAGTGGTGGAAGAGAAGACGAAATCCGATAAATAATTGTGTTTGTTTCTTTACACACCACTTGTCCACCAAATGGACTTGATAAATTCAACATCAACATCAATGGAGGAGCGTGGACTTACTAGAAGGACGATAATATTTTTAATATTCAATACTTTTCTTTTTTTCTTTTTATATGAATGCATCTTTTATATGAATGTATCGATTATAATTCATGCATTCTATGGATTATCATTTATGCATTTCATGTTACGTTTATGGTTATGTTCCATTCATGTTATGTTTATGGTTATGGTCCATTTTGATTAGCTTATTCATTTCTTTTTTAATGGATTTGATATTCAATTTATTTTTCATATTAATGAAGGTTAAATTGTTGGTTAGTTTTTCTTCTAGCGCTTTAATTCTATCTCTCAAGTTGTGATTTTCTTCAACCTCTTCTTTTTGGGTTGATTGTTTATGTTTTTCCATTTCTTGAATCCTATCCTTATTATCTCTTTTTTTCTACTGATTCCATATAATTATAAATGATCTCTAGGGTGATTTTGGGGAGCCTCCCCTGTTAGGTTAAGTTTTTGGAATAGGTAGTGGAGTTGTTCATATTGAAAATAAGAGAAAAACAAATGTAACAATTATTATTTTGGATTGATTATAAAAATGGAAAAAATATATATTTTTAATTGATAATAATGATATTAATTATTATTTCTCAAATCAACTTTTACTTATAAAACTTAAAATAAATAAATAAATAAAATATATTTAAATCTATTTAAGTCAATAGATTATAAAAAGTGACTCATCTCATTTCACATGTCCAATTGCTCAACTAGTTGAAGAAGCCAAAAATAATTTTCCAAAACTGCAGAGAAGTTCCAGAAAAACCTAGAGCAACTACAAAAATTATTCTGAGAAAAAAAAGTAAAAACTAAAGAGAAGTATTATTCAAAACCACAAAGAAGTATTATTCCTATTCAAAACTGCTAAGAAATATTATCAAAAATATTCTCTCTCACAACTTTTCGTCAATGAATATTAGGTAAAACTCCGTCATTTTCTAATCTTTCACATTACTGAGTATCGATGTTATGGTAATCACATAAACGGGAAACAAGTTAAAGATGTACTCCTCATGCCAACCGTTTCCTCCACCTTTTATTTTCCGCTTTAATTTCACAGATAAAAAAATATTTGTTTGAAAGATGCAGACAAAATATTTAAAAAACACGATACACAGTGAATTTTTTTTTGTCTTTAATAAAAATGATAAGAATGGAGACGGCACAATGTAATAATAATGATAAGAACACGACAAATATTAAATATTGAGCACTTCCTTCGACTTTGTTTCAATTGCAATTTGCAAACTGAACTTTTCGTTAGATTTGATATATGTCACTTTCTTTTGGACAAGTAGTTTTATTTTAATTTTAAATTTAGTAAATGTTAATTTTAATTTTTTATTAAATATTTGAAGTTTTGAATATTTTAATTTTTTTAATATTAAAAAATTAAAATATTTATTAAAAAATTAAAATTAACATGTATAAGTTTTTTTTATATTAATTATAAGTAATACATGTATTTTTATTTTAATAAATTAATTTTAGTTTTAATTTTCTTAAATATTAAGAGATAAAAAAAAATTGAGATATAAAATTTGTAATGATATAAAAATTATATATATATATATATATAAAGGTAGGAAATTCTATTATATCACAAAATATAGTACAAAACAAATGTGAACGGGGGTATGCTTTAGCGGGAAACCATACCCCTAAACCTTGTTCATAGCAGTCAAGGTTTTCAGAATTGCTATACTTAACACAGTTTCAAAATTAAAGGTTGAACTAAGTTCTGATAACAAGGAGTTAGGGCCGAAAACAGATTAACCAAAGACATGATCTAAAAAAGGCTCAATAAGCTAGAAGTGGCATACTGGGTGCCTGATGTCTGCTTCATTGCTCCCTTAATTGGTCTAAAGAGGTTCCCTGCTTCTTGCTTCATTTGTCTAGAGGCCTCCCTTCGGGGAGGGGCAATCTCCTTCTGGGGCTACTACTCTTCGTCCTCGACTAGAATGGGACGATGGATAGATCCTGGAGGAGACTCAAAATCTAGTCCTTTCACCTGCTGGGTTGGGCGTTGCTCCGACTGATTTATCCTCAACTTAATCCCATGCTGGGTTTTGCAGAAAAGTTCATTTTTTCCCTCCAAGATCTGTATCGCTTAGAGTATCTATGAATTTTGATGTGGGGTCTTGTTAACGACCCGAGCCACCAAATATTTGGTCATCCAATACGCTTCAACCATTTTGAAATATCTAGTATCTCTGGTCCGAGGGTTACCAGGGTTGACCACCAACTTGGTTGATTCTTTGATAATATCCTCCTCCCTGGTTCTCCTTCTCCTAGAGAGAGCTTAGTCTTCAATAATGTTCGTTGCTTGAATTTCTTCCATTTCACAGTGGACCCAGAAACGCTTCTCCACGACNGGGTTGACCACCAACTTGGTTGATTCTTTGATAATATCCTCCTCCCTGGTTCTCCTTCTCCTAGAGAGAGCTTAGTCTTCAATAATGTTCGTTGCTTGAATTTCTTCCATTTCACAGTGGACCCAGAAACGCTTCTCCACGACGTGAGCTTCCTTTTCTGCTCTGGAGAGGTGACCTTGGCCCCTTGACATTGATGCTTCATTGTCATGGTGATATGTTTGACCCCTCTTAGACTTTTTAAGTCATCAACGAGCCATACTTCCCCTCTGGCTAATCCTAAGATTCAGACTGAGAGTCGACCAAAGGAGAGACAAAGAATTACAATAGTATCTCAATGCGGTGTTCCTACACCTTCCTCCTCGAATTTAAGATTGTAAACCTCATCATTGAAGTTGTTGGCCTGATACTCAGAGATCGAGTTCTGACCTCTATGGTATTGCTCACAGAATTCAATAATGGCGAGGAAGGTGATTAGTCCGCTTACCTTCACCCTCGAGCTGTCAAGATCACCTACAACTTGCGTCCGATTTTTCCATTGATGACGAAATTTCCCTTTCGAGCTAGATTCACTCATCCGAGCTTCTTTCACGCTTCATCATAGTAACTTTAACCTTGATCCAGCCAGTCCTCGACCAACGTCTCTCTGTTATCATTGTCTTTATCCTTAAAGGAATCTTCATTTTCACACATGTTTCCAGATTGCCACATGTCCTCTCTTTCTTGCTCAGGGTGCGAACCTTCTTCAGGGAGGGTCATCCTTTCCTCCTCTATACCTTCCATCACAGTTCTGGGACACCTGTCATCCTTAATTTCTTCATGTTGTAGACATTGATCCCAAGTGTCCCATCCAGTATGCTTGACTGCCTCCCTCCATGCTGTCATGTCAGCGTGGTAGTTGCGTTGGAATAGCTCTTCCATCCCGCCTGGTAGTGGGTCCCCTGGATGCCAAGTTCGAGACTTCTCATGCATCATGACACCTAGGTTGGCCATGCAATCATCCACCGTGTTTTTCTTTCTTCTGATTTTCTCGGGGAATATGGCTGCTAAGGAAGTTACCATAGCCCCCAGAGCTGAAAGTCCATATCTCAAATGCTAATTCTGAGAAATCTTCTCTACCTTAACCTCGTTCAGGAGCTGTTTCATACCTCTCATAACTAATTGGGAGTCCCTGTCAACCTCTAGGGCCGAAAGGCCCCCCTCTATAGCTATTTCGATGCCTCTCCCGAGTCCTGCCAACTCTGCTGCATTGTTCAATGTGATTCCCAGGTTGGTTGTGTAGAGTAGGAGGGTTTCCCATTTGTGGTTCTTGAAGATCCCTCATGCCCCATCCGTGCCTAGATTTCCTTTGGAAGCTCCGTCAAAGTTTAACTTAATGAATCCTTCCTGGGGAGGATTCTAGTAATCCCGAATCCGATCTTTCACCACCTTCACCACCAATGAGTTCTTATTGAAGCAACACCCCAGATTACAACTTTTGAATATGTCTACTTCGAAGGCTTCCACCTAGAGATATTGGGCCGACCATTGAATTACACCAATGGATTCTGTCACATTTATGCTGATAATCTCCCAGACTTGATTTCTTGTAAGAGCTTTGTCTTTGAATATTCTTCGATTTCTTTATTTCCACACATTCCACACAAGGATGCCTGGGAAGATCTCACAGGCTTTGTTAATGAGGGAATTGTTAAAAGGGTTATCTCCCCATAATTATATTATTTCTATAACATTATCTTTTTTCAGGTCTGTTCTTTGGAAGTTAGTATCTCTTTGGTCCCATAGTTGCATCGTAAATTTATAGTTTCCCAATAAATGATCGAGTTTTTCTCCGGTTTCATGGAAAAGGTTACATCTTGATGGACCAACAAACCCTTTTTGAAGGAGACAAACCCAAGTTAAGATCCTTTTGTTTGCTACCAGCCATAGGAAAGTTGAGATTTTGGGCCAGTGGGAATTGGACCATATTTTCCTCCAGATAACTTTGTTTTGAATGATGCCTGAGTCCTGCAAAGATTGGTAGGCTATTTTAACTTGGAATTCTCCATCTCCTTGAAGGCTCCAATGAATGATGGCTTCCTCCTCTCTTCTCTCGACTTGACGTTCTTTAATAATTTTGGAGACTAAATCCTTTGTCTCCTCTATCCAATGGATTGNAGATTGGTAGGCTATTTTAACTTGGAATTCTCCATCTCCTTGAAGGCTCCAATGAATGATGGCTTCCTCCTCTCTTCTCTCGACTTGACGTTCTTTAATAATTTTGGAGACTAAATCCTTTGTCTCCTCTATCCAATGGATTGGCCATAAATTCTTCTAAAGGTTTCCAAGATCTCAAGATAGAGTTAACACTGGGTTGAGAGGTTCACCAGTAATGGTGTAGCCTCTCCCACCCTGCACACTGTAGGGTGGATCTTATGTCTAGAAACTTATCGTCTTCCTCTAATATGGGAAGTTGTTCCCACACATCGTCCCAGAAAAAGTGCCGAGTTCCCATTATGGACTTTCCAGAAGCACCGAGATTGAACCAAGTGACGATTTTTCTAGGCTTTGTTCCAAATCAAAGAACCAGGTCTGATTTCGTCTGTTCGAATTAAAATATGGAGGGGGATATTGGGGGCTTACTTATTCCTCCATAGTTTGGCCCAAAGGAATGAGGGAGATTTGATCCACCGCCACTAGAGTTTGGCAATTAGCACAAAGATGGAAGTTTGGGATCCCTAATTCCAAGTTCCCCTTGATATTTAAGTCGACATAGGATGTTCCACGCCACTAAGGGCCATTTTGATTGTTTAGAAGCACCCCCCCATAGAAAATTTCACTGGAGGGACCTCAATTGTTTTATGATCTTCACCGAGGCCACTAAAAATGAGAAGAGGTTGTTGTAGGAAAATCTCCCTGCGGACAGGTAGATCGCCTCTAAGAGATTGACCCTAACTCTAGACAGAAAATGCTTAACATGGACACTGACTTCCTTTCAAATCTATCTAAACTAACACATGAGAAGGAAGGATGACAGAGGTACCTTTTATCGACGTTTGTCCCTGCACGCTCCGAGTCGCGCTCCGATCCTTTTCTCCTCGCTGAGTTCTGTGGAAAAAACAAGATACGACCACTTCCTACTCTATTGATATTAGCTTGAAAACAGATCTATCAATTAATGATAAGTTCATGTGACATTAGACACAAACTAGAAAGAAACAGGCCAAGCGTGTCATATTGATGAGAAAAACGACAACAATACTTACAATCATAGATGCGAATGTGACAGCTTCGTCAAGTCCCCTTCGTCTAACCCTTGCCTGAAAGATCCATGACCTGGATGACAACAACTTCACTGATCACTCTTCTTTGGCTAACTGTGAGTTTCCTCCAAGATCATAAGTTTCATATCTTCAATTCTTCCCCCTTTCCACCATCATAGAGCCTGTTTATATAGGTTAAGAAGAGCTTAACCTCTTGAGTTATCTTTAGAACAAGTTGGGAACCTTCTCCTTAGATCAGGGATCTCTTGATGAAACCAAGAATTTGAACACAACTGC
>SNQJ01S0086228.1:79434-103746 GCA_010110895.2 Picea sitchensis | reverse complement strand
ATCCAAGGCTACCTTTGATCGCCATGTCAACCTTCGATCATTCCGCGAAGGCAACCTCATCCTGGCTTATGATATCGCTCATGATACCTTTGGCCACGGAAAATTCGAATCACTTTGGCATGGCCCTTACATTATCCAACATTTCCTCACCAAAGGCGCATACATCCTGGCCTCCCCCGAAGGCCTCTCTCTCAAAGAACCCGTCAACGGGTTGTACCTCAAGAAATTTTATGCTTAACAGTAGTCATTCTACTTTAGGTCATTTTTTTTTCTAGCATTTTTAATCTTTTTTCTCCTTCCCTCACGTCTAAAAACTATCCTTTTTGCTATTGACAGATGCTTCCTCCACCAGCCTACCACATTGGTTACACCGATGGTGCCAACCGTTGGACACAAAATCTCGCTTCGGTTGCTTGGGCTCTCTACACCCCCTCACATGAAATGCTACATTCAAGCGGCATATGTTTAGGGCCAGCAACCAACAACCAAGCTGAATACACTGTTGTCATTGGCCTCCTGGCCGACGCCCAACATCATCATATTCATCACCTTAGCGTCTTCCTCGACTCTCAACTAGTCATTCTCCATCTCAACAATGTATACCGTGTACGCGATCCGTGCCTCTTTCGCAAATACCTGCAGGTTAGGCTTTTATCTCGACATTTTGATTCCATTACATTTACACATATTCCAAGACAATTGAATCAAATAATAGATCAAATAGCTAACATGGTGTTAGATTGGCATATATCACATCATGCTACACATACATAAACATATCACAAAAACCTGTCACAGCATATAGATAGAATGGACGTACTCAAAACATCAGCAAAAAACATGTAGACAACATCAGGATCTCAAAAATGTATACTCATGTATATATATAAAGGCCCATCAGGCCATCCAAATGTTTACATACAAAAATATATGTATCCGCAGGCCAATACAACACCTCGGTACAAAAAATGGGCTCACCAGCCTATATACAACCAAAAAACAAATATACATCATGCACCACTCATGGTGCCTCTATCGTGCCACCACCTGCTCCTCCCTCAGGCGGTGGCAGCCCACCACCACCTGCCCCAGGCTGTGGTGGTCCACCCACAGGACCCTCCTTCCCCGACGACAGGCATCCACTCATCATAGCAGCAAGCACTGCTGCTCGTCGCACTATGGCCCACCATGGTGGTGGCACCCCTACACACTGCTCCAGGAAACTCTCATCCTGGATGCGCATCCACATGCCCTCAGGCACATCCTGTAATACCATCTCCAGTCGACGGTGTATGTCATCAAAATCCACTCCGGCCGTCGCCGGAGGAGCGTGTGATGGCCCCACACCCGGGTCATCGTACCGGCACCTCCTCGCTGCCCACTCTGGCTCAGCTGGTCACCCCGCGGCATCCTCCCATCGACGTCTCTCTCCCTGCGGTAGTCTCTCCGGCTCTCGACGAGCCGACTCTCTCTGCATCTCCGCCTTGCGCCCGCGAGGTGCCACATCTGCACATGCACAAAAGCAATAGATAGTATCAGCATCTATATCATATACATATGGACTGCTATCTCAAAAAAACAACATAAACCAAAACATGCACACCAATACTAAACATACCTCGATGGTCAAACACCTCCCCGAGAGGTAGCACCATGTCCAGGTCACCCCAGAAGTCCACCCCAGCATAGGGGTACCGAAGTATCTCCTGCGGCATCTTCCGCCATACCTGGGCCGCCTTTGCCTAAAAGAAGTGGCCACCTTCACCACCACCATGACGAAGCAACACTGTCGACCACCGCCTCAACCGCGGCTCTCGCGCCCCCGACATCTCCAGTAGAATCCTCGGGCGCAACATCGGTACCCTCTCTAAAAACCAAGCCACTAGGATGGACCCAAAAATGAACTCCCCATCACCAGTGGACCGACAGTGGTCCAACTGCGCCACCATCCTCGCATGCAGCATCAACCCCCAAGTGAACCGCTCGCCGGCCAACACTCTCTCCAGCACCAATAGTTGGCCACCACTAATCCGCTGGGTCGCCAGTGACCCATATACCTGCACAATCATCGCTGCTATACAACGATGCACCAGGGAATCTATCGCCCCTATACTCACCACAGTCCCAGACATAAAGTCCCGACCTGAGCAGTATCTCTGGCCAATATCAGCAAGTAAAATAGTCCGGGGCAACACCGTCTCCGCCGGTAGGGGCGTTCCCCGAAAGGGGAGCCCAGTCAAGAAATATATATCCTCCACCGCAGTGAAGGGGATCTGCTCTCCTCGTACGAGGAAGCAGTGCAGCTCCGGAATCCACATCTGGATCAGGAACTGTAACAAATACTCCTGCGCCCGTATCAACGGACACTCAAAGAACTTTAGCAACCCACAGGTTGCCAAAGTCGCATGCACACTGGGCCCCTCAATCGCCACGGCGTCTCGCAACTGGGCCCAGTCTCGCTCTCGCCNGTTGTAAAAAAAATGTATTTTTTTTACAACTCAACCTTGCCTCATAGGCATGGTTTTGTTACCCATAGGTGCACACACATGCACCCTGTTCACTACACAGGCGCGCATCATTGCGCACCTATTTTCTTCATAGGCGCGCCCTTGCGTGCGCCTGTTCACCATACAGACGCGCACAGGTGCGCGCCTATCAAACCCACAGAAGCGCGTCGATGCGCTTCTGTTCAACTCACAGGCGTGCCCATCAAGCGCGCCTTATATTCCCTCTACCATGCCCCCATGTGCGCATATCCAGTGGGCAGGCGCGCACATGTGCGTGCCTATCACCAGGTCGCCCGTGCATGTGGGGCCCATACCCCCTAAATACCTCTGTACGGCCCTCCGTACAACCCCTGTCCAAAAATTGAAAACCTATTTCTATGCAGGATGATCATACCACTAACCTAATACTCGCAAATCCTCAATCGGCTGCCTCGTCCTCCCTGAATCTCCAAATCTCCTCTGAAAACTGCTTGTCCAATCACTTTTGTAGCAGGTACAAATGAGGTGGCAATGTGGGCCCTACAGTTATATATAGGCCTTTTGCCAAACTTCCACTCACCATTCCAGGAGCCCAAGGTGTCAATTTTTCACACCGTCTTCAGCCACGGGATTAGCATCCCATCACTTACATCACAACAGTCCCTGGGTCTCTTTTCATCCTGAGCCCCCGGGGCACCTTTTTTTTCATATCATGGTCAGGTACGCACACGCATTGTCACATTTATCAAATACATGCTCATATCTTTGGTTCTCTTCAGATATTGTTCACTTTGGGTATTTGGTTTTCATGTGTGCAGGTACTTGCTCATCATCCATCGACATCACCCCTTCAGGTATATACTCAGCACTGGCATGTAGTCTTTCCCATTGTATCACACTTTCATTTCCATTCACACCCTCTGATGTTTACCTCTAGGATCCCCATTCCCAGCTCTGCAGTACCCACACCTCCATTTTGCATCTTCGGTACTGTTACCCGGTAGCACTCTTACCCACATGAGTTGTCCCATTCATAGCACCTTTTGGCACTTTTGACACTCATGTTGTTCTTCATTACCCTTTAGGGATGGGAGTCCCGATAGTCTTTCATCATGTCGCGAATCAACCACATACTCCTTCTCCTCATTTTGCTAGCTTTCCCACACAGACTCCCAGATTATCTCTGTACGGTTCTATTTTTTTACCTGCACCTCCGCAGTATCATGAACCCTCCATTTCATCCACAATCAGTTTTCCCATCTACGAACCTACCTTCAATTCACCTACCTCATACAGAAACTCACCAATGGGGCCCCCACCCTTCCTCAGTTTTCCAAGAAAATTCTACCCTCCATGGGTCACCCATATCACACTGGGGCACTTGTTTCTGTATTTGCACATTTCTCCCCAAATTATTCGTTATTTATTGTACAAACGCCTTTTATTTCCAGTCATTTGAGCATCCTTTTTGTCGTCACCTTTGGCGACCTGCTTCCCTTCTTTTGACCAAACGCAACCCATGTCACCCTTGGTTGGAGCATTAATCATCATCTACCCTTGCCGGCATCGTCCATATATTCAGAGTACCCCACAGGTCACTTACCTCTATCCTCTGCATTTGTTCACTTTGTCCCGCCTCTGGCACAACTTATTATCGATCTTGTCATCCCCCTGACACTCGACCTCGTTACACGGTTGCGACCACTTTTTATCTCATACATCCTCCAACCAAGGGCAATCTTGAGTCTTCCACCCTCTTGACTTCGTCCATGTACCTCTGCTACTTCCTCACCTCAGTGTATTTCCCAAAGCCCTTTACTTATGGGAGTCGCGTTCCCCTTTTGTCGACATCAGCAAACTTTTCTGGAAGGGCGACAGTATCTTGATTCTCATTCTCCACTCAATGAGAGATCTCAGATGGCACAGGGTGAAACACCATTTCTCCCTGCTGTCGTTGACCCCCATAACATGCAATGCCAACACTTTCTCATGTTACGGTGGGGCTTACTTTGCGGCTCTTGCAGTTAGTTCTATTATTTGCCGAAGACCTATGAACTTGGCAGGGTTATCAATGCCCACATCATCGCTGCTACTTATTACCACGATCAATGTCGATTATTCAGAGCATGTTCATTTACATAATTATCTTCTTCCTCTATCACGGCTGCCCCCGAGGGCGCTGCAGTTGTCTACACCAACACTTTAGTAATCTTTTTTCAGAGTTACATAACACGAGCATGGGGCATGCCCGCCTCGTTTGTACACAGTTTTCTATTTTGCACACCTCATAGAAGGTCGGGTCCTACCAGTTCCTTTTTTCTCCAACGGATCGCTCTGAACGATCCACTATTGCTCTATCTTACAACAACATTCTCACTAGAAGAAACATTGATGGATTTCGGCTATACGTATGATCCTAAACTCATCCATCAGGGGGCATCTGTTATCACTGAAATTTCGTCCGCACATGGTTACAAGAACTCAGCATCTTCAAACAGTAATGAAGTCATTCATGGCCCTGAATTAATCTCACAGCATTCAAAAAAGGGAAAAAAACTATACAAAGTAGTGAAAAATTGAAGAGCGCTTTGCATACATTGGGCGTGCGCGCACATGCACGGAACATGAACGTAGAATGCGCGCATACGCGCAGGATGCGCGGCTGTTAGCACAAAAAGCCGCGCACATGATAAACGGTGCATTTATGAATGTGGTCGGCCTCCCAACAACTTATGGTTAAGCTCCCAAGCTGATTTGACCTCCAAATCTGGGCTGGATCCGAATGGTGGGCTGGTCAAAGACCTAATAATGCCCTAAATGGCCTCTTTTCACACTACAAAGCAGTTACACAATAACCCAATGCAATGCTATAAAAAGCCATGAATGCACCTCATTTTCTCAAGGAATACAAAGTAATGTTATGCTACCTATATTGTTTTAAGGACTCCATCCTTGACAAGAACACATTGGCACCTTTTCATTGAGCAATCCACCTCTCCATTGAGTGGATTTGCAAAGAGTTATTTCACCACTATTTTTATTTTCTTTGTTGTAAGGAGAGAAAGCTTGTGAGGGTCCAAGAGCCTTCCCTTGGAGGAAGAAGGGACTCATAGTCCCCTTTCTTCTTGGTTCTTTGATTTCATCAATAGATCAGCCTCAAAACATTGGTGACATGGGTCTTTTTGTTTTTGTTATCTCTATGTCCCTATGCTTATGATTTTAGTTTGTATTGGTTTAATTCTTTCTTATAGTTTTGTTTTTTTTTCTCTAACTCTTTCCTCTACAGTTGTCCTGCTCAGTAGACCCAACTGGGCATGAAAGCACCTCTTATTTGCTCACCAAGGTGACGAAGAAGGTGCAACAAATCCTTTCAAGGCTATCCTCACCAACTCTGAATCTGATATGACCTCTCTGACTGCATCCAAATCATCTTTCACTTGAGCTACCTAGGTAAGATAAGAAGACACACTCTCCTCCTTACCCATCTTGGTATCATGCAACTTATCCTTCAAGGCCATCTTCCAGTTTTCATTCTTCACCTCAAATAAGTTCTTAATTGCATCCCACATCTCTTGGGTTGTCTTCTTCTTAGCCAAGTGTGGGATAAGGTGACCCTTCACCCCATCCAGAATAATCCTCTGAGTTGTTTCCTCCTTTACCTCATGAAAATTCAAATCAATAGGATCTTTTGTGGGATCCACAACAACATAACTGACATAGTTCCAAATCTTGTTCTTCTTGAGAACAACTGACATCTGGACCTTCCACTGTAAATAGTTGGAAATTCCATCCAACCGATCCTCAAATCTAATGCATGTAGCCATATTCCCTGTCACTATTCAAAGGAAAACAAACAACATATTTCCCCCTTCAAACTTGCCCAAAAATCTCATTGCTCACTGTCACTCAGAGCCCAAGCTCTGATACCATGTAGAAATTTAATGACAAAATCAACAAGTAAATAATTTTGTCATACACTTAGAAACCTAGAGATAATTGTCTTGTATGAACTATGAAATGTCTAAACCCACATTTAGAAATTACCATAAGCAGAAATACACATTGCTGAGAAACTTTGCAGTGGAATAAACACAATGAACATCAACCATTCAACTCAGAAAAACTCATAAATTTAGGAAAATGCCAGGGAAAACCCCAATGTGGGGAAACCCAATGAGAGAGAGAGAGAGAGAGAGAGAGAGAGAGAGAGATTATTCATATTCGGGAAAAATACATATCAACAAAAACAATACATATTCCAACAAGAGAAATCCACTTACAACACACTAAATCAGTCCCCACAAATTCTACCTCGATTTTTGTGCCAAGTCCGTATTGTTGTACGACCCACCCAAAAAATATGCAACTTGAAATCCATGCACATATTTTGTTTTACGGACTTTCCTATATGGCCCAATAACAACAAGAAAAACCCTATAAACAACCTCGAAAACTGTTCCCAACTTGCCTCAATTTTTGTGCCCTCTTCCCCTTGCTGTACAGACTGTACAGATCAATACAGTATGTCCTCCAAAAGTAAAAAAATCACTCAACACTAAAATATAAATGTTTCCTTAGGATTTGTGCTCAAAATACCTTGGGAAATGTGCCCTCTTTTCTACCCTAATTTCTCTCTCTCAAGCCTACTCAAAAATCTCTCTCAGTCTCCTTCTCTTAATTCTTTCACACTACCCAATGCATTCTCTTATAATCTGAAAGTGACCCTTCACCTTCTCCAGCCCTAGATCTAATGGCCAAGATCTAATCTTTCCTTTACAAGATCAATGGTCATGATTCATTCCCTCCAAAATAAATCACTTTAAAATATTAAAGTACATTTTCACTTTATAGCATAAGTGCACTTTATCAGATAAAGTCACTTTAATATTAGAAGGTACCGTTTTAAAAAAAAATCACTTTAATAAAATAACCACTTTATCACAACTTTATAAAAACCAATTACAAAGTCAAGTGTCTAGTACTGTAGGTACAAGGTAACTTCTGCATACAACAAAAACATGCAGAGTACCTCTCGAGCTAAAAATATAACATAATCTACATGTAACATTGCCTTCAGTGAGGTTGAAATCATAGCATGTACCTTTAAAATGAATCAATTGTTGATCTGCATCTTCTGAAGCATCCCCAAAAAATGTATAAAAATTTTCAATAGGAATATTGGGCATTTGAAAGTATATTTCTGGTAGATTTAAAGGGGTGTTATGAAATCACCTCCTTCTTTGAGCATTTCTCCCTTTTGTTGAATCTTGAAAATCCATTGATGGGCCTAATGAAGAATATAAAGAATCATTATGACATGAATGAAACCCTTCATTTTGAATTTTTTCAATGGAGTTGCGAGGGAGTTCGTTCTCCCGAATCTTTGGTGCTTCTCGTTTCTTTTGAAATTACAAAAAAGGTGAGCCATGCTTAAAATAAGCAACAGTTTTCTTGAATATTCTTATCGAAACTTTGATCCATGGAGATTTCTGGTTCTTCAAAATATCTTGAAAATAAATCGTTCCCCCAATATAGTCTCCAAAAATGTTGACTCTTGAATCCATTGAGACCAAAACGACAACCTCACGAGGATGCAAATCCCCCTGTGTTTTTATAGAGGTGGTACTCCTCTTTACTTTAAGATTTTCTTGGGATTCTAGATATTCATAATATGGGACTTTATAGAAGTCCATCGTGGTAATCAAAGAAATATAAAAAGAAAATGGTTTGTTTTCTTTTTAAAGAAAGTTCCTGAGAAAGGACCAGGAACCGCACATTTCACACATTTAAAACAAATAAGAAAAATTTCCTCACATCTATCATAGTTAAACTAAATATTTATGATCACATAAAAATAAAAGGAAGATGATTTGCATGAATAAGAGAACTTTAACAGAGTAGACACATGGGCAATTCAAATAAAGATAATGATAGATCAATCTCAAATACTTTATACTCCAAACTTAGAGTTACAAAGCACACTCGAAACTGATCCTGAAATAACTCTCTTGAAATTTCTAAAAAATATATAGTCTGTTACATATTCTTTGAAATTTAAAATGTGTTTGTCTTAAAGACTGGGATTGGGGCTCCCACGGACCATAAAACAAATATACACAAGAATTAAGCTTGTAGAAGGAGGATGATGGGCTGTAAAAGAACAACAAGACTTGGAAAGAAGAAAAGAGAAGTTATCATACTTTGGCTAAACCTTTCTATTCAAATAAGTAGAGTAACTATATGAAGGAACCATTAAAGAAAGAAATATGTGATCAACGTAAGCTTGCTATGATGGTCTCTCCTTTTTTTAGTAAAAAATTTATTTTTTGAAATTTAATTAATTTTCCTTTAAAAAAGGGTGATTGTGTTTTAATTCTCCAGGAATGATAATAATTTTTTTATCCATGGAAACAATTTCATATGTGATCTTCATTTTCTTAGCTTTCCAACGATAGAAAATTTGTCTAAATCCGTCGCCTGGATCTCAAGGTATGAGCTCGTAAAGTTGAGTTGTCACGCATGCCCATTAAAAATGCATCTGACTGATATTTTAATTTCTGAGAAAAATGTATCCACTTTCATCAATTTAAACCTATACCACCACCTTCTACTTTGAAATACCTTTCCAATGGTATACTTTTTGCTGCAAACGGAGGTCGGGAGCTCAAGATATAGCCTTTGCAAGATCGTGACTCAGCCACCGTCGATCAAGTTTAATTGGTAAATGTAGACTCTTGATTTAATTCCGACCTCCTTTGTTGAATTTTGACTTTTATTCATTATTCTTATCCCACATGTATGAGAATAAAAGAATCTTAGTGGTATATAATGTGAAATGTAACATACACTTGACAAGAAATAAAGAAGAGAGGAGACTATGGAGCTTGGAGGATTAAACCCTTGGAATTTTGTTGAATATAATAATAATTTTGCATGCCCAGTCAACCACCAATATTCCTTGTAAAAAATGATGCGTCACCCAACCAAATGCTACCACATATCATCACTCGGTAGGCCAACAATCTGCCAATAAGAATTTTCCATATGTCATCCAATAAAATCGTGCCATGTGTCACTTTTTGTATGCTTCCACATGTATATATCTCATTGAATAATAAAGTTCCATGTGTCACTTGGAGATGTCCCTCATAGAACGTAGGATAGGAAAAATATTATTAAAACAATATGGTGGGTTTGGGGGGTTAGTGAATGAGGAGGTAGGTGAGAATCTTAGAAATCACCGCGAACCCACGGTAAGACATAGTAAGAAATAAGTGTGAAAATTTCTAAGTATTAACTAAAGTGAACAGGAGAGGAGAATCGGTCGGATGGACTTGCACATGATATATGAAATAAATATTATATCACCAACCTGTGAACTGACGAACCCATGAGTGGTAACTCATGTATTTGGCTAAGTGTTGGAGGAGTTACATAATAAAGAGTAGTAAAAAGAGTTGTGTGCATTATGAAGGTCGTGGAAGTCAAAGTGCACTGTGAGGGTAGAAGAGATAAAACATACTCTTAGCAAATATCACCAACCCCTGAACCCACAATAAGCCATAGTAAATAAGACTAAGTATGAAAAGTGTATAATGGGTCACGTGAAATATAGAAAGAAATATGGAAAATATGAAAAATATGGAAAATGAAAAACAAATATGGGAAATAAAGGAATTACGTGGAATTTGGGAAAGGAAAAAGGGAAAAGGAAATAAATGGAAAAATGGGATAATGAAAATGGAAATGAAAATAAAAAGAAATGGGAAAATAAAGGAAAATGGAAATGAATGTGAATGCAGAAAGGAATAAGAAAAATTGGCTAAGTGTGAAAAATGGTAAGGGGAATATGAAAGTAATGAGACAATCAGAACAATGACTAAGTATAAAATGAGAGAATGAATATAGGTGAAGGGAAATGAGAGGAGAGAACATGTCACTTAGAAAAAATTTCATATTTCTTCTTGTAATACCTCCATTGTACTTTTGGACAAAAGTATGTGTATCTTGGTCACGGAGACTCTGATTTTGATTCTGTGAAATGCATGGAAAAGTTGATACCGAAGGATATGCAATGAGCATATAATAGTTAAAAAATATTCATCTTCCAATATCGTTTTTTTTTATTATTCTAGGAGTGGGAACATATAGGTGACCAAATTTTGGTCAACACTTCTGAACTCCAAATGAAAAGTTCTGATGGTATCAAGAAGGGAATATCCTTCGATACCCTTTTTTCGGAGCAGTGAAACTTCCCCAATATTCAGAACTCTAAATGAAAATTTTTGACATTATCAAGAAGGGAATACTATTCGATACCCTCTTTTTTGAGTCATGAAACTTCTCCAATCTTCTTAACTCTGAATGAAATTTTTTTACGATATCGAGAAGTGAATATTCTTCAATACCCTATTTTCAGAGCAGTGAAATTTCCCTAATCTTCTGAAATCTGAATGATAGGCTCTAATGGTATCGAAAAGAGAATATTATTCAATACCCTCTTTTCATATTCCCATTTGATCCTGATTCTTCAACACTCCAAAGGGGTGTTTATTTTTCAGTGAGCAAGGTTAAGCATGAGGTTCATTCCATTTTTAGCATTTAACCATAACCATTAATGTTGTAGAAACCAAGATCACAAGAAGAAGCACCATGCAAAATAACACACAAAGTATCCTGGGAAACCCTTCTCAACAAGCGAAGAAAACCCTGCCAAATCCTTTGTTATATTCTTCAAGAGAAAGACCTTCACCACCAAGAAAACCTAGCACACAAGAGGTTGATAAAACCCTAGAATAATATCACCCAAGAGAGGTGCACACCTTTCCCAAGAAGGTGTACTTGCTGAAATTTACAAACTCACTTGAAAGATATATTTCCTCAATGGGGAATTTACCTTTACTTATACTAACCTGAACCTGTCAATAGAAGTGTCTATTGGCACGACATGGCCGACCTCACTAGCTTATAATATAATTAATATTAACCATATTAATTATCTTTTACATTAATTACTAGTCACATTAAGGTGGGGCCGATCTGTACCCTTTACATTAAAATTAGGGTTACAGCCAGGTCCGACTCTTGAAAAATATAGCAAGGGATCTTATACCCCCACTAGTGTTCATCCACTAGGGACACATCCATAGGGATGTACATATCTCTGGCTCACTGCATTACACAGAAGAACCAATTCTTCACACGTTCACCCATGCTCGTCCACAAGCACGTCCATTCAACATATCTTCTTTCCCACTGCATCACATAGGAGAGTCATCTAGAGTTTCTCGTCAACTCTTCTGCTCAGAGGAGGCTAATACATCATCTTCATTTTTTTTCTAATGACGATGCACCCAACACTTTGTTATTTCACACGTTCACCTTGTGCTCAGCCACAAGCGCTTTCAACTCTACAGATATCCTTGCTCATTGGAGAATCATCTAGAGTTCTTCTCAATTCTCTGAATGGAGGAGGTCATCTCTACATTCCAGGTCTGTCTCAGATAGGAACCACACACCCTTTTTAGGGGCTTTCTCTCAGGTTTGTAAGCTGGAGAAAGTCTCACATAACTACAATGATCCACATCTCATAGGTTTGTAAGATGGAGAATGTCTCACATAGCTGCAATCATCAACAAGGGGCACCTCTGATTGACGGTCCATATCTCTTCCAAATTGATATTAATGGTGCAGATTGCCACATAGGAAAAACTGTTCCATAGTTTCAAAAAAAAAAAGACTGGAGCCATTTTATTATTTCGTCCATAACTAGAGTATATTAAGTCATATTTGGAGGAAAATTATGGATTTTTTTCGCAATATAAGCTCTACAAAAGTTCCAGAGAGGGTCATTGTCCATTTCTGCTTGGATTTGTCAGAAATTATGTAATTAATGGTTTTTATAGATATAACATAGGTCCAGATTAAGCTGAAATTCATTTAGAGTGTCTAAAAGGTAGACACATAAATAACCCACGAAGGAAATAAATAAATCATAAGGGGATTGGAATGGGGATGTTGAAATAGGTCAACATCCACTATTTCATGTCACTTTTTTGGGATTTTTGAGATTTTCGGAGGAGGAAAAGTGACCCCAGATCACAAAATTGAAAAATTTTGATTGCTCGAAATTTTATACACTCATCAATACAACCAACTTTGGTTAGTGAAAATTTTCCATGAGTGCACAGATTGAGAGATGACCAATTTTTCCAAAAATTCTGTGTCTCGGAAAAGAGGTGAAAAAGGGAAAAATGGTCATTTCCAGATTGTTGCAGTTTTTTATTGGAGGATCATATTACAAATATGAAAGTTTTTATGAATTCCTTGTCATTTTAATTATCTATGCCAAATATAAAAGTTTCTCTATTTCCTGACATATTTTCTTCTGCATTTGACTGAAGTTGGCATTTCAATAAAAATTTCATCAATGAAGAAAATGCACAAATGGGGTGAAAGTGGATTTTTCAGGAAGCCATAAATTTAAGCATAGAAATCAAAACAAGGCAAGAGTACAATAATTGGAAATATGATTCAACAGAGAATGACCTGGAATTGTTAGAATTTGTAGAATTGTGATACAAATATTCATAAATTGAGTAGAAAAAGGACATGTAGCATTAATTGACAAATTTTTATGATATGCATATTTCTAAAAAAATGGTTGCTTGCACATTTTACAGAATTAGGGGGTATAAACATATCAGTTTAGTATAAGAATGCATATTTAAGAAATGGAAGAAGGAGATGGAGCCTTCAATCATCATAAAGAGGCCAAAGGACAAAATATCAATGTTGATAGTGTAGAGACATAATCAAATGGACACAAGGGAAGAGGGGAGAAAGAAAAATTAATAGAGACCGTGAGAAGCCGAAGAATAGAAGTACATAGATACGAATAATAAAATGAGAGCCTGATAAGAGAACAAAATCAGATAAATTCTCAAGTGATGTAAATCCTAAATCAATTGCAGAGGAAAACAAAGAATGGATCAAACTCAAGCCAAGAGGAAGAGGGAAGATATCATGAAAGAAGAGATAACTATAGAAGAGTTGGTTATTCAAGAAGTGCTATCAAAACTCATAGACATCACTCTCCTTACTTAGCAAGGAAATTTATGCATCTAAATATTCCATAAGTAGTCCATAGGTGTCTCTTGTTAGCCACCAAAGAAGAAGACATGAATTGGACAGTTTGCAAGGAGAGTTGAGGAAGCTTAAGCCACCATCCTTTGATGGTGAAAGATAAATGGAATATGATTCTAAAGCATGGTTTCTTGGACTCAGGAGATATTTTCAATTGCATAACTATTCATCAAACCTAGAAGCCATAATTGCCACCTACCATTTTCATGGGAAAATTGCTATGTGGTGGGATCAACTTAAAAAATTGGAGCACATAAATGAGATCATGATCACTTGGAAGCAATTCAAGAAATATTTTCAAAATGAGTACCTTTCATAGAACTTCTATGACAAGAAAATGCAGGATTTCTTTGAACTCAATATGGGAAGCATGACCATGGAAGAGTATGAAAAGAAGTTCTTGGGACTACTAAAGTATGTGGGGTTTATAAAAGATGAGAAGGTTAAAATACAAAGGTTTTTGAGTGGAATACCTTCATTTTATAAAGCGAAGATTCAATATGATAAACATAGGACATTGACTGAGATTATTAGGAAGGCTAAGTACCTATATGAGCAAGAAAATCGTAGAGAGACTTTGCAGAAATCTTGGAAGGATAAGAAGAAAGAGAAGTTTGATCAGAGAAAGAAAGGATTCAAACCTCCTTTTAATAGAAGTAGCCCAAATAAATCAGTAAGACTATCCTTCTAAGGATTAATACAAGAGAGAAGACTCCTTGGGAAAAAGGGGGAGACCACCAATCCAATGTTGGGGATGCAAACAAGATCACTTGTACAAGGATTGTCGTCACAAAAAAGACAAAGTGAAGACCATGCACAACATCCAAGAGGATAAAACAATAGACGGCATGGGAAGAATATATGCACCCTTAGAAGATTGACAAGAAAAGTACCAATCCAATATGATTGAGGTGTAAGGTAAGATCATTAATTATCACATTTCTATTTCAATTGATTTAGGAGAAATCCATTGTTACATTGATCCTAAAATAGTGGGTAGATTACGTTTGGAGAAAAGTGTTGGAGAAATAATGGAGAAATTAGAATGTTGTTAGGAAGAGGTTATCGAGTTGTTACGTGCTTTCATAAGTTTGGTATGAGAGTGGTTTGAGATCTTATTTTATATGAGTTTTTTCTGAAGTCATTTTTTTGTTGTACAACTATATATGTAATGGATTTCTAATCAATGAGATATAGAGTGTGTGAGCCCTTGTGGCATCATTGATTGTTGTGTCATTATCCAATTTTAAGTTGGTATCAAAGCAAGATAATCCTGCTTGTAGAGTAGAGAGAGCAGGAGATTCCTACGTGTGATGAGGGTGAAATAATCTTGTGTGTGTTTGAGAGAAGAGTGTGGAGTTTAGATCCGTGAGTATAGATCACTGTTGTGAAAAGTGTGTTGTCTGTGCATGGTATAATCCTGCATGAAGGATTTGGTGCATTAGAGGGAGATTCATTTCTTATTGGTTAGAGTTGCTCATGTTTGAAAAGTCACCATCATTTTGTTTGAAAGACTGTCATGTTGTTTGATTACTGAACTGTGTAAAGAAGAGCATTCATCGCGTGAGAGAGAAGAGAAAAGATTTCACACAACAGTGTATGATGATGACCATCTCATGATCGCTGGAATTTTTCTAGCATATATAAGTACAATGTACAATGTTGCTAGCATATATAGCAGATCCACATGAAGATCTACTACACAGGTAACAATGTTAAGATGTCAGATTGCAAATGATCACTCCCAAATCATTGTGTTTTTATGATTGTGTGTATACGTGATATTAATACATATTTCCCACTTCTATATACAACTTGTCAATATCCAATCTGAGTGAAGGAGACCTATACATTGGCGTCAGAGAATTTATACAGAAAAAAATTGTGGAATTTTTATTTTCTAAATCATTTATGCAGAGCATTCCTATACATGGAAGAGAGTATTGATGCTTAGAAGCATTATACCTGCCATTGTTGTTTAATTTGGTGAATTGATGCCCAACTGAGAGAAGATTGTACATGGTCTAAATTCATGGGAAGTGGACCATTGTGTGAAGGGGGAGTCAAATCTTTCGTGAGTGGAGATTTGCTGCTATCTTAGATTGTTGTCTGCATCAAAGGAGGCAACAAAGTAGAGGAATTGGAGGATTAGCGACCTGTGTACACAATCGAGAGCCCACGAGGGAAGATATCATGAAAGAAGAGATAACTATAGAAGAGTTGGTTATTCAAGAAGTGCTATCAAAACTCATAGACATCACTCTCCTTACTTAGCAAGGAAATTTATGCATCTAAATATTCCATAAGTAGTCCATAGGTGTCTCTTGTTAGCCACCAAAGAAGAAGACATGAATTGGACAGTTTGCAAGGAGAGTTGAGGAAGCTTAAGCCACCATCCTTTGATGGTGAAAGATAAATGGAATATGATTCTAAAGCATGGTTTCTTGGACTCAGGAGATATTTTCAATTGCATAACTATTCATCAAACCTAGAAGCCATAATTGCCACCTACCATTTTCATGGGAAAATTGCTATGTGGTGGGATCAACTTAAAAAATTGGAGCACATAAATGAGATCATGATCACTTGGAAGCAATTCAAGAAATATTTTCAAAATGAGTACCTTTCATAGAACTTCTATGACAAGAAAATGCAGGATTTCTTTGAACTCAATATGGGAAGCATGACCATGGAAGAGTATGAAAAGAAGTTCTTGGGACTACTAAAGTATGTGGGGTTTATAAAAGATGAGAAGGTTAAAATACAAAGGTTTTTGAGTGGAATACCTTCATTTTATAAAGCGAAGATTCAATATGATAAACATAGGACATTGACTGAGATTATTAGGAAGGCTAAGTACCTATATGAGCAAGAAAATCGTAGAGAGACTTTGCAGAAATCTTGGAAGGATAAGAAGAAAGAGAAGTTTGATCAGAGAAAGAAAGGATTCAAACCTCCTTTTAATAGAAGTAGCCCAAATAAATCAGTAAGACTATCCTTCTAAGGATTAATACAAGAGAGAAGACTCCTTGGGAAAAAGGGGGAGACCACCAATCCAATGTTGGGGATGCAAACAAGATCACTTGTACAAGGATTGTCGTCACAAAAAAGACAAAGTGAAGACCATGCACAACATCCAAGAGGATAAAACAATAGACGGCATGGGAAGAATATATGCACCCTTAGAAGATTGACAAGAAAAGTACCAATCCAATATGATTGAGGTGTAAGGTAAGATCATTAATTATCACATTTCTATTTCAATTGATTTAGGAGAAATCCATTGTTACATTGATCCTAAAATAGTGGGTAGATTACGTTTGGAGAAAAGTGTTGGAGAAATAATGGAGAAATTAGAATGTTGTTAGGAAGAGGTTATCGAGTTGTTACGTGCTTTCATAAGTTTGGTATGAGAGTGGTTTGAGATCTTATTTTATATGAGTTTTTTCTGAAGTCATTTTTTTGTTGTACAACTATATATGTAATGGATTTCTAATCAATGAGATATAGAGTGTGTGAGCCCTTGTGGCATCATTGATTGTTGTGTCATTATCCAATTTTAAGTTGGTATCAAAGCAAGATAATCCTGCTTGTAGAGTAGAGAGAGCAGGAGATTCCTACGTGTGATGAGGGTGAAATAATCTTGTGTGTGTTTGAGAGAAGAGTGTGGAGTTTAGATCCGTGAGTATAGATCACTGTTGTGAAAAGTGTGTTGTCTGTGCATGGTATAATCCTGCATGAAGGATTTGGTGCATTAGAGGGAGATTCATTTCTTATTGGTTAGAGTTGCTCATGTTTGAAAAGTCACCATCATTTTGTTTGAAAGACTGTCATGTTGTTTGATTACTGAACTGTGTAAAGAAGAGCATTCATCGCGTGAGAGAGAAGAGAAAAGATTTCACACAACAGTGTATGATGATGACCATCTCATGATCGCTGGAATTTTTCTAGCATATATAAGTACAATGTACAATGTTGCTAGCATATATAGCAGATCCACATGAAGATCTACTACACAGGTAACAATGTTAAGATGTCAGATTGCAAATGATCACTCCCAAATCATTGTGTTTTTATGATTGTGTGTATACGTGATATTAATACATATTTCCCACTTCTATATACAACTTGTCAATATCCAATCTGAGTGAAGGAGACCTATACATTGGCGTCAGAGAATTTATACAGAAAAAAATTGTGGAATTTTTATTTTCTAAATCATTTATGCAGAGCATTCCTATACATGGAAGAGAGTATTGATGCTTAGAAGCATTATACCTGCCATTGTTGTTTAATTTGGTGAATTGATGCCCAACTGAGAGAATATTGTACATGGTCTAAATTCATGGGAAGTGGACCATTGTGTGAAGGGGGAGTCAAATCTTTCGCGAGTGGAGATTTTCTGCTATCTTAGATTGTTGTCTGCATCAAAGGAGGCAACAAAGTAGAGGAATTGGAGGATTAGCGACCTGTGTACACAATCGAGAGCCCATGAGCCTTTGTGGAGGACGTTGTGTGGACTTGCTGGATGAAGGTATCACTGCATGGAGGTTAGAGCACCTGTGTGGAGATATATATCGCTATTGCTTCTTGGAACTGAAGCCTGCATGAAGAATAAGGGACTGATGCATTGTATGCGTGGAGTTTGCAGTATCATGGTGGAGTGTTGAGTTTGTAGTGGCATGGGAAAAAGACGCATGTGATTTATGTGTTGTTGCATGCAATATCCATTAGTTGTGGAGTACAAGTGGGATAGTTATCTTCTTGTGTATCTGTGACTGTGTAAAGGAGTCGTGAATCTATGTATTGGAGGCACTTGTGAGCCCATGGACAACACTGAGAGAGCAACGTGAACAACGTTGGAAACTGTGTAAAAGAGTTTGAGTGCATGGAAAGGTGTGAAATAATTCCTATGTGTGAATTGTCAATTGTTAGATGCCATCCCTAGAAATTTGCTATTGCTTCTAGTCGCATGTCATTGTTGGTGAAATAATTCTCAATGTGAAGGAATGGGTCATTAAAGGAGGTTGAAACAATTCCAGAGAGAGATGAAAGACACAAGGAGAAAGAATCAACATGAAGAGTCATTTCATTTTGCAGATCAGTATGATGTGTTTCTAGTTACAAATGAAAACCCCATGCTTGAGGATCATAATGTAGTGTTGGACCAAATCAATGAACAATTTGATGAAATGTATGAAATAGTGATGCCAAATTTTCCATTCTTCTCAGGTATAAATTAGGAGCCTTGGGAAACTGAAATGAAAAAATTACTATGGTTAGTAGATTTATTACATTATTATCATTAAGGTTGTATCAATTTCTATGATAAGAGAAGAGGTGTAATAGAATTACAACTTATTATGTCGGCACTGGATGAAAACATCGTGTCTAGTATTTTTCTTGAATTTGGTGAAGTGTACAGTGAAAAAATATTTTGGGATATTCTTGAAATGAAGTACAATATGAAGTGGAGTGAGAAAAATGAAGTTGATGAAGATATTGTTGTTGAAAATGATGATTGTGTTGAAATATTTGTAACTGAAATAGAGACTGAAAATGGTATCATTGAAATTGCAATGATTGATGATGAAAGTGTGTCTGTAGTTGATAATAAAGTAGCATGTGATAATGAGGAAAATGCCAATGATGTAGTATGTAGTGATTTGATGAATTCAAAAAATAATATTGTTGATGAACTAGAACGTGCTAAATCTGATGAAGACAAGTGTAAAACAACCCATGAGAATGAAATCCTTATGGAATAAATCCTCTTTGAAACAAAGACATATGAATTCAAATTTAATGAAAACTATTCATCTCATGAAGAGTAGTAAAATATGTTGCATGAGAAACATATTATTGATGAGCTATTGTTTGGTGAGAAGAGAAGCTCATTTGAACACACAAACCAAGTGAAAGGCAACCTGTTTGTAGTGATAGATCTTAGTAAAGATGTTGAATACATGAAACAACTAGTTGTGATAGCAACTAAAGATGAAAATGAAGATTATTATGCAACATTAGAGGCAAGGAAGACATATGAAGAAAGGAAATATCTCTTAGAAGAGAAAAGTGAAAAGAACCAATATGGTTCTTCCTATGATTTTTCATATGATTGTAACAATTGTTTTGAGTGTGCAAGTTTAAAAGACAACGATTCATTTTCAGCAGTGACTGATTATGAAGAAAACATGGAAGAAAATGAAGAAATTGACAAATAAAATATTGAGTCAATTTTTATGGTGTGGAGCCTAGAAGAAATCAAGTATTATTATGAATTGATGTTGCAATAGCCCATTGAGAAAGACATTGATGATTGTATCCAGAAAGGGAAACAACCCACTTATGAGAAGTTGGAATAATTTTCAAGCACTAAAGACAAACGCTTCCAAGAACCTGCAAAAGTGTTGAGGAAAAAGAACAATAGTCGGTTGGAAAGTTCCAAAATGAAGAAGAAAAAATCCAAGATGACAGTGAAGCAGACCAGATTCAAGATGAAACATATTTAGAGCAGCAATCCAAGGAAGGCTTCATCTCCATCAATATCTGACAACAAGAAAGGTCAAGATGAAATTGTTAGAGTCAAGTTGTAAGCCTAGCTAAGACTAAGACCAACATGCATGTTACTTATGTTAGGTATTAGTATTGTAGAAAATCCATTTATCCATTAAGGGGGACTGTTGGAGAAATAATGGAGAAATTAGAATTTTGTTAGGAAGAGGTTATTGAGTTATTACGTGCTTACACAATTTTGGTATGAGAGTGGTTTGAGATCCTCTTTTATAGGAGTTTGTTTTGAAGTCAGTTTGTTGTTCTAAAACTATATATGTAATGGATTTATAATCAATGAGACACAGAGTGTGTGAGCTTAGTCTCACTTGTGTGAGACCTTGTGGCCTCACTGATTGTTGTGTCATTCTCCAATTTTAAGTAAAAGTAATATTGAAAAATCAAGTTTGGTTCAGCTAGCCACTGGAACCAAAAGAAGGATCAATGAGATGGTTAGAGGTTGTCCCATAAGTCTTAACGGAGTGAATACTAATGTTGATCTAAATATTATAACATTGGCATATTATGATGTTCTAATTGGAATGGATTGGTTGGACAAGCAACATGTTGTCCTAGATTGTCATAACAAGACAATTACATGTCTTGATGAAGAGGGAAAAAAAAGGCATTGTGAAGGGAGTTCCAAGACCCATTTCTATAAGGGATATTTCAGCCTTATAGATAAAGATATTTTTTAGGAAAGGATGTCAATTGTATGTAACAAATGTGGAGGAGCCATAAAAGACAAAAGGGCCAAGCCTTCAATATTTTTTGGTACTGCAATAATTTGAAGATGTATTCCAAGAAATACTAGGATTTCCACCAAAGAGGGAGATATGTTTCTCTAATGATTTAGTACCATGAGATTCCCCAATATCAAAAACACCTTATAGAATGAGTACACCATAATTAAAAGAATTACAAATGCAACTGGAAGAATTGTTGAAGAAAGGCTACATACGTCCAATTGTTTCACCTTGGGGAGCACCAATAATCTTTGTCAAAAATAAGGATGGAACATTGAGGCTGTGAAATGACTTTAGACATATTAATAAATCCACTATGAAGAACAAATACCCTCTACCTAGAATTTACGACCTCTTTGATAAGATAAGTGGGGAAAAGATATTTTCAAAGATAGACTTGAGATTAGGATACCACCAGGTAAGAATCAAGGAAGAAGACATCAATAAGACAACCTTTAGAACTGGGTATGGGAATTATGAATTTGTATATTTTAACCTTGTACAATTATTTACTGCAAACATATTTTCAATAAAAGAACAAAAAAGATACAATGGAAAATACACACATTACATAGAGATGTTTCCCATGGAAACCCAAAATGGGAAAACTAGCATATTCTATATTCATTCATTTCATAATTTTTTTAAAATACAATATACATATAGGATCTCGTAGCATCCATAACCCTAATACAATAACCCATATTAGTCAACAACCCTAATTGCTTAACCGAAAATAGAAAACCATCGGTGAAAACCATGTGCCGAAAAACTGCCCAACATTCTCCCACTTGTTGTTTTCTTTGCATACAAGGGGTTACAAGGTTACACAGTTAACAATCCAGGGCATAAATTCCCATAGATTGTCTACACCAAGAGAACTTCTCAGTGCTCACATATTTTTTTAATGAATATACAACATTCTTCAAAGTGTCCACCTTCATCAACAACACCTTCCTTTCTTCGACCATGTCTCTCACAAAGTGATATTGAACACCAATATGCTTTGTATTTGAATGATAAGTTGGGTTCTTCACTAGAAAAATTGCACTCTGACTATCACAATCTATCCTTACAACTTGTTGTACCAACCCAATACCTGAACACAATCTTTGTAACCATAGTGCTTCCTTGCTTGCTTGAGTGGCTACCATGTATTCATCTTTTGTAGTTGAAAGTGCCACTACAGACTGCCTTTTGATCATCCAATTGATTTCTCCTCCAAATATATTAAACACATACCCACTTGTATATCATATACGATCTATATATCTAGTCCATTATGCATCCACAAAGCCATGGATGTCCAACACTCTGTCCAAACCTAGTTTTCCTTGGTAGCACAATCAATAACTAATAGTTCCATGCAAATACCTGAAAAATCTCTTTACTATTGTCCAATGCTCCTTCCCTAGTTTTGACATATACCTGCTAAAAAATCCCACTACATGTGTAATGTATGATCTAGTACATACGATTGCATACGTCAAACTACCAACCACACTCGCATATCGAACACGAGACATGTCCTCCTCCTCTTCCTGTGTATTTGGACACTGATCCACATATAACTTTACACCTACATGAATAGGGACCCTGACCGGTTTACATTTCTGCATATTAAACCTTTGTAATATTGTCTCAACATATTTTCTCTGATTTACCAAAGCTTCCTATTTTTTCAATCTCTTTTAATTTCCATGCCCAAAATGAAATTTGTAGCACCAAGATCCTTCATGTCAAATTTAGAGGACAACTAAATTTTCACATCCTGGTTAATGTCCTTGTTGTTTCCTATCAACAACATGTCATACACATACAAGACCAAATAAATCAAATGATCTCTAATTAATTTGAAATATACATAGTGATCCTCTTTGCTCCTTGTGAAGCCAAGTTCCAACATACCAGTATCAATTTTTTGATACCGCATCCTTAGTGATTGTTTTAAACCATACATGGACTTTTTCAGCTTGCATACCAACTCCTTCTTTCCCTTCACAACAAATCCTTTTGGCTTCTTCATGTACGTTTCTTCTTCCAGATCCCCATGTATGAATGTTGTCTTCACATCCATATGTTCTACTTCAAAATCAAATGCAACAACAACAAATAACATAAATATAATAGAGGTTAACTTGGAAACAAGAGAAAAAATATCACCAAAATCAATTCCCTCAACCTGGGAATAACCCTTTGCTACTAACTGAGATTTGTATTTATTCACGTTGCCTTCTGCATTCAACTTCTTTTTAAATACACATTCAACTTCTTTTTAAATACCCATTTGCTGGCAATAGGATTTCTTCCATTCGACAACTCCGCTAGCTCCCAATCCTCATTCTTATCCAAGGATGTCATTTATTCAACCATGGCCTTTTTACAGAGTTTTCCATCCTCTAAATCCATTGACTCCCTAACAGTTCTAGGATCATCATCAGTAAAAAGAAAAGACAAATTTGAACGAAAATCAGATGGAGTATACCTTTCTGGTAGCCTTTTTTCCCAAACTGATCTCCTCAATACTGGAGTATGAGGGTCTTCTTATTCTGATTCCAATTCTTCTGTAGAGTCTGATTCATCATCCTTTGACTCCAACTCTATTTTCTCTAGTTCTTCTTGACTTGGTAGGACTTCTTGTTTGAAAACATCTTTCATTTCTCTAAATACCACATCTTGACTATACACAACATTCTTAGTTTATGGGTTCCAAATCTTATAACATACAAGACCATATTTATACGCAATAAAGATACACTTTTCAACCTTATTATCTATCTTAATCACATTTTCCTTTGGAAAATGAACATAGGACTCATAGCCAAATACCTTAAGATGTGTGAGAGAGGGTTTCTTACCAGTCCATACCTCATGTGGAGTATTTTCATCCAGTGATGATGAGGATGATCGATTGAACAGGTAACATGCAGTACCCACTACCTTTGCCCATAATTCTTTCCCTAACCAAGCACGACTGAGCATGCACCTTTATTTTCCCATCAACGTCATGTTCATCCTTTATACAAATCCATTTTTTTGAGGTGTATGCAAGATACAAGTTATATAAAATATGCAGAACAGAAATAAAATGCTAGAAATGGCAGAATAATAGTAAAATATCCAGCATAATCTTCACAATACATAGAAATGATATACGAAATAGCAATAGAAAAAGCACTTTGATTCAGAAAGAAATGTTCACAGGCCTCTTAGAGGGGGAAACCTCCAGTCGAGCAGTGATCTGTTACAATAATCTCCAAGCTAGGGTTCTCATACCCTTGCCCCTTATTTATACTAAATATGTCTATTAAGAGAAGCATCTAGAGGAAGATCCTTCTAGAAGCGGAAGCTTCTATTAGGTCTTCTTACATCCGCCTTATTCT
>SNQJ01S0086228.1:53046-79424 GCA_010110895.2 Picea sitchensis | reverse complement strand
TCTTGTTGGGTCTCGAGTAAACCAGATTGCAAGGTGTTGAAACGAGACTCTAGTTCTTGGCTACGGGTATGGGCCATGAGGATGGGTGAACTGAAAAGGGAGTGGGCGGGGTCAGAAATTTTTGCAAAAAAATTATACTTTGGTCTGAAGAATGTTGCAGTGATGAAATCCCCAAATTCTGAACCAGAGAGTATTTACTTAGTAACCCAAACGTAGATGTGCGTCAATAGATCTCGTTGGTTTAATTTGTTTATGTTGTTGTTTATGTTCCCCAAGGGTTAGGTATTCAAGGGTTCTACAGACAAGGGTTTTCCCTGTGTTATAGCTCTCTGATATACGTGCGGGGTCCAACAGTAGTACTCGGCCCAATATCTCATGGCACTAACTAAGGAGGATAGACCGTACCCTTAGCCATACTACCCGACTACCCAGGTACTAGAGAGTATCTTCCCGAGTGTTGTTCTCGGTGACACTATAGCAGTCCGGTGGCCGATAGGTTTATCTAAAGAGGGCTTCAGGAAATCTAGGTTGATCTGTACACAGGTGTTGTCTGTTGTGCTACCACTTGAAGGGGTACCAACAGGGGTTACAAGGGTGGCCAACAGATGTGCGCTTAAGAACCACTTGTATTTCATGTGTGTATGAATCCCTCAACCGCGGGTTTATGCGCGTAACGACAGATCTTTGTGGCTTAAAGATGCCGGAATACGTCTCTACCCTGAAAAAAAATACCCACAATTTCTGCCAAGGAAAGTGCTCTGATACCACTTGCAAGATACCAGTTATATAAAATATGCAGAACAGAAATAAAATGCTAGAAATGGCATAATAATAGTAAAATATCCAGCATAATCTTCACAATACATAGAAATGATATACGAAATAGCAATAGAAAAAGCACTTTGATTCAGAAAGCAATGTTCACAGGCCTCTTCGAGGGGGCAACCTCCAGTCGAGCACCGCTCTGTTACAATAATCTCCAAGCTAGGGTTCTCATACCCTCGCCCCTTATTTATACTAAATATGTCTATTAAGAGAAGCATCTAGAGGAAGATCCTTCTAGAAGCGGAAGATTCTATTAGGTCTTCTTACATCCACCTTATTCTGTTTTATTGAAAGGCCTTATTAATATTGACCTTTATTACATCTGAATACATTGATCTACATATGTGTGGGTTAGGACCTTAACAATGTATATGTTAAACTTTTTCTTAAGTAGTTAATTTTATTTAGTATTCTTTAACTTTAGACTATTAAAACAATAACTACATGCATACGGATCACTGAAAGAAATACATCCACAATATACACAAGATTTATCTTGGGAAACCCTCGTGGGGAAGAAAACCCAACAAATCTTATTCAATATAGATTCGTCAACAAGAATAATGTCTCTCTCAAGAGATCTCACCAAACAAAAGATAATCAAAAGATAGACCAGAAACCCTAACTAGAATAGGGTAGCGCACCACTAGACCAAGATAGTCCTCCAAGAGATAACCAAAACCCTTCACCAGAACACCCTTCCTATATAGTTGTGTCTCTTCCTCAGACTTGCACACTTTTCCTTGTGTGAGAGAGCTTGTGTTGTGTGTTCTTCAAGTGAGGCACCATTGAGGTAATTTCCCGCTTCCAAAAATTCCCTCCCCTTTTCTATTCTCCCTTTCTTTTCCCTCTTCTACACCTACCCATTTTTCCCTTTTTTTCCCTCTTACTATCCCTTTCTCATTTTACACTTAGTCACATTTTTTGACCGCAGGTTCCCGGGTTGGAGGACTTAAAGTTTCTCATCTCCATCTATAAATTCACATTGTGAGTCCGAATGACCGCCGTGCTATCCCATACTTAGCTGATTCTACGATCATAAGTTCCTGGGTTGGAGGGATCAAGCTTTCATGCTCCCATGTTTCGTGATAGACACATTGCACCGAAAAGTTTTACGATCTACATTTCGATCTCCGGACTCCCAAAAATTCCAATGTTTCATTCCACCTACGTGATTCCATCCTACCACCATGCCATTCCATACTTAGCCAATTTTGCACCTCATACCATCGTAGACTCATGGGTTCGTGGGTTCCTGGTTTCACAAAAGTCTCAAATCACATTTTTCTCCCGTCCGTCCCCGACACCCTCGTGCCATTCCCAATGCACATTTAGTATGATTTTAATGCTAATAAATTACCATACATGTTTGAAAGGATGGTCATTAATAAGCGAAAGGCTTGAGAAGATATCATATTAAAACACATTAAAACAAAATTTACGGAGGATTATATTATCCCCTCCAGTGTTCATTTTTAACATAATTTGGAGCAAGGGAACGTCCTCTTCAACTTATGGTAGCAACTCGACAACATTTATGTGGAGATACATTGAATATTTTCGGGCACAAGGATCATAGTTTTCATTGGTCCAAGGCATATTCCTATTATTCATCCTCTTCTACCCAGAAGGAAGTAATCTAGACGTCTAGAATTACGCGCGCAGGTTGTGTCCCAGAAGTATTTGATTGTGAGGAGATGGTCACCTGGTGCGCTGAGAGATATATTCCAAGCCATAGGATCATTCAGTTGCGGGACCATTTCCATGTCTCTCTGTCACCTCAGTTATTCCATAAGATGTTGAGACTTCCCGAGCCAACGCTCACCTTCAAAGGTGAATATTGCAGCGAGTTCTTAAAAAAGCATGACAATGGAATGGACATCTTACCTAAATTCCTAGAGAACCCAACGACAGTCCCCAAGGACATCACATGATTGCAGGTTGGCTCATTTAAAAATCCCTTCCAGGAATTTGTATGGGTTTTTACGAGGATAACAAGACAAGAAACCATAGTCAACATCTCCCGAGTGATTCTTTACATTATATATTTTACGGTCAAAGAACATGCCATCTTCGATTGGGATAAGTTGATTTCCATTGAAATCTCTTCCCAATTGTCACAATACAAGAAGGAGAATAAATTATTCATGTCATCTTATTTGGTTTTCGCGATAGCGCATTGCTGTCAATTCCCGAGATTATCTGTGTGCAAGAAGGTAAACTGTGAATTCGACCCAGTAACCTTTTGGTATCAAACATTATGGAGGCACAAGACCTCCCAACATTTTTATGAAGTTTTTGATGATTTTGTCTCGGTTTTTAAATATTTGTTGTTTGGAAAGGACACTCCTCGGATGTCTGACTAGGCGAGTAAGTTCCTGGATAGGAAGGGGACACTAGAACAAATGGAAAATTATAACGTTATAAGGATTTTTGGATCCAAGGAAAATCCTTCCTTCCTTCCGTGCCACATATCTAAAAAAATGTTTGTTGTTGAAATAGAAAGGAAGTACAACTACTAGTTTCATTTTTTCCATGAAAAGAGAAAAAAACAATTCATACCTCTGCCTTGGAAAGTTGGGGATTTCATATTCAGAAATGTGAGTAAGATTGATGAATTTGTGGGCCACTTCAACAGCCTCAATTTAAATATGCTGAAAAAGTAAAAGGGTTCAACCCTAGTGGTATTTTTGTAGAACATCTATTGGTTGTTGGTTTCAACAATTCTTTCATTAATGCTATTCTGAATGAAGACAGAGACAATTCCTCAGCCACTCCCGCTGATGACACCAATGACCTGGAAATGATACTCAACACCAATGAATCATACAAGTAGAGAGGAAAAGGTTTGGGTGAGAAAACTTCACAATCCCCGACTGTCACGCCAAAGAGTACAACATCTCGAAGCAACGCTCCAATGAACCACCAAATTAAGTAAGTAACTCATAGTTCTTCAGGCAGAGGAGGAGATAAGAACCCTCCTTCCAGGAAAATTGAAAGTTCTCATAAACTTCCCTTGAGGAAGAAAAAAAAAATATTGTGCAAGAAGAGGAGGAACATAGAGGAGAAAGCGACATCCATGACCTCTCCCTAGAGAATATGGAACTTGAAATTGACATCGAGAAAGTGTTCCCAAATGTAGACCAACTAGAGAACAATGCTCACCAAAAACCTCAGATGGAAATAATTGAGATCGAGACCTTCGAAGAAGAGGAGTCTTTTGTATTTCAGAGCGATGTTTTTGACAACGAGTCCAAAAATTTGATTATTGAGAAAAGAGATGTAAAGAATAAAAAGGGGAAATCTCGTTCAAAGATTAACCTATGAAACATGTGGCCTTCCCAAATTTCCCAAATACACCGAGCAACTGGAGATGCTCTAGATAATTATATTAGAGTCCTTGAAGTGGAGAATGTCAAGTTAAAGGAGGGAATCAAAGAATTGGAGGAAGATTTAATTCCTCTTCCAATACTTTCTAGTCCTTTAGAAATGATTGGGCCTACCACACCTACAGAAAAATTAAAAGGATTGACAAGCCTTCTCACATAAGACCGGGGCTATGTGGAGAAGAATATCAAGAAAATGATGGAATTAATAATAGAGGCTTGGGAGATGTCAAAGAGAATGGTCTCTTTTGGAATGAGAGCACACACTTTTCATGAATATCTATAGACATAATTGAAAAATGAGGAAGGTTTCTACCTCGATGTAGTTGTACTATTTGGTTTTAAAGTTACCAATATCACTGAGTTGAGAAGAAGAAAGGAGGATCTCCCTTCTCCAATCCGGATAAAACAACTAAATGCATGCTAGAAGGAAAAGGTTAAAAACTTGAATATTATTGTCTAAGCATGCAGCTAGGACATAACCAGAAGAAAATAATTATTCAAGAAGCTAATTGAGATAGATCTAGCTAGCATCACGAATGACGTCCAAGATCCCAAATTGATACTCAACTCATTATTTTTAACCAAGCAAACATCTGATGAACAAGTTGAGATCTTTAAAAGGTTATCATTTGAAAAATTATATGGCATTCTTGAGTATAGTGAAGATGACGTGGAAAACTGGCTAGTTGATTATTCAATTAAAAATCAATACATTGAAGAAGCTTTGTGGAACATTTCTATTGATCTAAGGGACTTGGAAGGCGAGTTCTTCAATATAAAAATCCGGCATGAAATCAACGTGGAGCCAATGAGGAGATAAATCAAGGAATGGTTTAAAAAATATGTCGACAAACTTACCGATGAAGGGAAAATGATAGTTGAGACAGTTCCTGTAACCACCGAGGAAAGCCATAAAATGACATCAGTGTTGAAATATTGGTTGTTGTCATTGATGTCAACCCTAGTCATTGGTTTTGGACCGCAAGATCGATGAAGGTATTTGGACATGAAGGAAAATGCACATGCAGATACAACACCCATGGATGGATAGTATACATCATGTTGTTTCTGGTGGTATGTGACATGTCACATGGATCCTCATGGTTGAGGAGAAATGAATTTTTGAAGATGACAAAGCGAATTGAAGAAGGAAGTACATGTAGGCCCTGAAGATAATTAAAGAAAAGAATTACAAAATAGGAAAGTGGTAGGTCAGACCTAATGTTAAAAGGAAGAGACATAAATGGTATAAATACATATTATTATACATTCATTTAATACAAAAGTCTAATTTCAGAGGAAATCAAAAGTAAAGAAGGCTGAATTTTAGGGGAGGATGAAGTTTTTTGGTGATGTGTTCTAAGGTATGTTATTTACAACTCATCTTACCATTTTCACTATAACGTTTTTTCTAGAACGATTCATATGGTGAAATTGCTATGGTATTGATAAGACATATCCAGGTACCTGTGGTAAAAGTTTCATCTCTTGATTCACTATAATTATGGAATACACTCTGTGGAAGATAGGGTTTTTGACCAGTCTTGAAGCTAGTCATAAACAGGTGTTCCGGGTAAAATAGTCATAACTTCTCCATAGAGAATCTAAATGAAGTGAGACCAATTTCATTGGAAAGAGTACAGAATTTAGTTTCTTGTGTGCGATTTTCAGAATCTGATGTTAAATATTGAGTGTGGGGCATTCTGTACAAGTTCTCTCTCCTGAATAAACTAGAATTGAATAAAGTCTACCATTCTCTCTATAACTTTTTTTTGGGGAGGATTCAAGGAGTGAAACTTGGAGGAGTTTCAGAGAATACATTGAGTAATATTATCTACAAGATCAGAGTATTCCAAGAGTTGAAGAATTACATAAGTTGAAGAAGTATCGGGAAGCATAATCAGGCTCTATGTGATGGTTGGTTGATGGTGATGATTTAATGTAAACTTTTATTATCTCTCATATATTCTTGGGTGGAAGGAAGGGGCAAGGATGGAGACGTCAAAAATCTCTTGATATTGGATGATTGTATCTTCCTATTGGAGGTTTATCCATCCCTTTATATTTGAAAGTTGTAGCTACCTTTGGAAGTCATTACTTCCCTTGAACAATAACTTTTGATTATTTCTCATATATTGTGCATGGTGTATTGTGGTGTATTGGTGTAACTCTTATACTATTGTTCATTTCTCATTGGATATAATTGAATGGTTTAAGTATAAGTTGAAGTTTTTTAAAATTGTACTTGATATTGATCCACCCCCCTCTCAATATCAAAAATTGGTATCAGAGCGGGTTACCTTCAGTACATTTTAACCACTGGAAGGAAGATCCTAAGAAGAAATGGAAGACAAAATTCCAAATGGGATTCCACCATTTGATGGAAGCAATTTTGAATACTGGAGTAATAGAATGGAAAATTACTTGAAATCTCTTGGGGTAGATGTTTGGTTCTCATTTGTTTCAAGATACAATGCGAAGAAACCAAACACTGCAGCTTAGAAGGAAGCAAAAAGAAACAACAAATTGGCAATAGATACCATCCTGGATGGATTGACAGATTCAGTGAAATACAAGGTGGGATCATGTGCATCATCAAAAGAGATTTGGGACAAGATACAAGATATTTAATCAAGGGAAGAAGCATAAGAAGAAGAAGAAGTTGAAGCAAATTACAACATCTCATGTTTCAAAGAAGAAAATAGAGGTCAATTATTTTTCTTTAATTGGGAAGGAGTAGGGAATGTTGAATTTGAATGTCCTCATCCAAGGATTGAAAGAGATGAAATTGAAGAATAAAAGTCCAATGAAGAAGAAGAAAATCATGAAGCAGAAACTATTCAACAAGAAGATGAGAATCTTAAAAAATTGAGGCATGTTGAGATTGAAAATAGCAAGCTCAAAGACACACATAGAAAACTAAGAAGTGAATTGGGTAGTTGTGAAAATACAGTTGTAATATTGAAGAAACAATTAGAAGACTTTGAGAAACTAAGAGAAGAAAACATTTCCTTGAAAACTCTACTCGAAGAAGAAAGAAGAATAAGAGAAGTAAGAAATGTCCAAATGATGAAGAAAGAAGAAGATTGTGAGAAACTTGAACAGGAAGTTGTCTCATTGAGGAAAAGCTTAAGAAACTCTCAAGTGCCAAAATACTTAACAAATCTTGGATGCATGGGTGAAACTTCATACAAAGAATATGCAAATACCAACATGAAGGTTGAATAAAGAGCTACACGGACAGTTGATGAGAAGTGGATCAGGATACCAGAAAGAAGGAATTATTACAAAAGAGATGAATATCCAAGAATACCTCCTACCTTTAGGAATCAAAGAAGCTTCAATCACTATGAAGGAAACTACAGAAGAGTAGATCATGAACCTAGATGGAATACATCACAAAGAAGGCCACTTACTCCAAGGTATCAAAATTTATTTCTTGGTCATTGTTATACTTGCAAAAATTTTGGACATAAGGCAATTAATTGCATGCAGAATCAATGAAAGGAACAAATATGCAAGAAACATGAATTGTGTAAATAAAAGATATGGAAATAATCATGGATTTGTCAATAGAAATTATAATTCATTTTCCCCATTGATGGACAAAAATATTGTATGCTACAAATGTAATTATATTAGTCACAAAACACGAGATTGCAGATATATGAATGAAGATGTCCCTATGCCAACCATAGTATGGAGAAGGAAAGAGATTCCAAACAATGAAGATTGCCGAATAGCATTAACCACTGAAGAATGTAAAGAAGAAGATGAATGGTACATAGATAGTGGATGTTCTTCATACATGATCGGGGATCAATATAAATTCATCAGCTTAAAGAGAAAGGGTGGCAATGTTGCATTTGGAGATGACTCATCTGTGAAAATACTTGGAGAAGGTGTAGTAAAGCTTGGAACAAAAAATGTAAAAGAAAAGAATGTCCTATTGGTTGAATACTTGAAGCATAATCTACTCAGTGTTAGTAAAATGTGTGATCAAGGATACACTCTTACATTTGACTCCTGAAAATGTAAAATTAGAGAAAATAACTCGGGAAGATTGGTTGTAACTGCAACAAGAAGACCAAACAACATATACATCATAGACATGCAGAAAAGAGAGAAGACATAAGCCACACAAAAGGATTCCATGGAAGAAAAAGTCCCAAAGACCAAAAATAAGGATGAAGTATTATTGAGTGCCACATGTTCAGGGGGAGCAACCCCAAAGAAGAAGGTCACCTTATGCCATTGAACTCAGGGGGAGCAGCCCTACACTTTTCCATTGATGTCAAAGGGGGAGATAAATTGGGATAATGATGACAGGGGGAGAATGAGTGTTTCCATCGATGACAAAGGGGGAGATTGTTGGAAGATTGGTTGTTGTCATTGATGTCAACCCTAGTCATTGGTTTTGGACCGCAAGATTGATGAAGGTATTTGGACATGAAGGAAAATGCACATGCAGATAAAACACCCATGGATGGATAGTATACATCATGTTGTTTCCAGTGGTATGTGGCACGTCACTTGGATTCTCATGGTTGAGGAGAAATGATTTTTTGAAGATGAAAAAGTGAATTGAAGAAGTGAAGTGAATTGAGCGTGAAGAATTTTGTACAAGTTCGCTCTCCTGAATAAACCAGAATTGAATAAAGTCTACTATTCTCTCTATAACTTCTTTTTGGGGAGGATTCAAGGAGTGAAAATTGGAGGAGTTTCATAGAATACATTGAGTAATATTATCTACAGGATCAGAGTATTCCAAGAATTGAAGAATTACAGAAGTTGAAGAAGTCTCAGGAACCATAATCAGGCTCTATGTGATGGTTGGTTGATGGTGATGATTTAATGTAAACTTTTATTATCTCTCATATATTCTTGGGTGGAAGGAAGGGACAAGGATGGATAGGTCAACCCTCTCTTGATATTGGAGGATTGTATCTTCATCTTGGAGGTTTATCCCTCCCTTTATATTTGGAAGCTGTAGCTACCATTGGAAGTCATTACTTCCCTTGAACAATAACTATTGATTATTTCTCATATATTGTGCATGGTGTATTGTGGTGTATTGGTGTAACTCTTATACTAAACATAGTTATCAACTTAACGAGAACTCTACAGAGTTCTTGTTTTTTGGGGGGTCAAGTTTTTTACCTTGTTTTTAAAAATGGTGTGCTTGTTTTTCATGTATTTTCAAATTTTTTATTTTTATTTTTTATTCAACAATGTTTTTAGTAATTTTTCCATGCTCCTTTCAATCTTATAAATATTGTTTTCCATTTACTTTTTTGAAATTATGTTTTTTCATGTCATTGTGTCTCTTTAATTGTTTTATTGTTCCATACTTTTAAAATGTAGTAAAATACATCATTTTTAACATATTGTTCATTGTTACTTCAATACATAGAAAATAATTGTACTAAAATAACACTATTTTTAAATATTTAGAAAACAAATATAATAAAAATTTCTTTTGATAAATTAAAAACTTAAAAAAAAAAAAGAAAAAAAAACAATTAAAATTAATAAAAATCAAAAGAAAAATCAAATTTATATAAAAAATAAAATAAAGAAAAACTTTAAAAACCAAATAAATAAATAAAAAAAAAATTATTTATAAAAACAAAGAGAAAATGAAGAAAAAATTAAAAAAAGGTAAAAATTTAAATTTATGGAAAAAACACTTTTAAAAAAATTAAAAAACACAAAAACCAAAAAATAAAAATAGCATATATATATATATATATATATATAATCGTGGTCACCTAGGTTAATTGCAACTATCACATTTTTTAATATGAAAAACCTTATGATGCTTGTCATTGCACTTTCCTTACAGAGCATGTATGTGCCACTAGGTGGTCCAGTTTTTAAAAACGATATTTGCCCCAGGTTGTAGGGCCATTTTTTTTGTACTTCCAGAGTGAGTAGGACTCTTTCATCCCTTCACAAGGGACATGTTGTTATTCAAATATCTTAATATTCACATTCTATTTTTTTTAATGTGTTTTTTTGCTTTATTACAAAAAAAAAATTGCAATTTTTATTTTTATTTTTCAATGTAAATTTAAGAAAAAAAAAATGTTAATAAATAAATTTTAAAGTGATCATTGTGTATCCAATTTTGGTTTTTTTTAGCATAGGGATCTATTTTCAAAACCACGGTTTCAATTAGGTCGTAATTAGCCATAATTTTAATGTTTTGACTTTTTTGTTTTGTTTTAGTTAGCGTCACTTTTTTATTTAGGTGTTAATTTTAAGGTTTTTCTAAACCACTGTATGAGTTTTGAAGGCCATGCTTGAAAAATGTTGTAATTTGACCCTGTTTGAAAAAATGGTGATGCCGGTAGCACCACTTTTTCATTTGGGGGTTGATTTTCATGTTTTTAATGCAAAAATATGGGTTTTGGGGGCCAGAGTTCTTGTTTTGAGGTCACAATTCTCATTAAGTTGGTAACCATGTTACTATTGTTCATTTCTCATTGGATATAATTGAATGGTTTAAGTATAAGTTGAAAAAGTTTTTAAACTGTACTTGATACTGATTCACCCCCCTCTCAGTATGAACAATCAGCGAGTAAGTGACAAATCATGAGATACCATCATAGTAAGTTCATATTGATCACATCTTTATGTCTTTATGAAGATCTTCATCCAGTTACTCCACCTCTTTAAATAGAAAGGTTTAACCGAAGACTGATAATTTCCATTTTCTTCTTACCAGATCTTGTTGTTTTTCGCCACCCACTTTCTTCTTTCTATGAACTTCATTCTTATATATATATTATTTATGGTCCGCGGGAACCCCAATCCCATTCATTATGACAAACACATTTTAATTTCAGAGAACATGTATTGAACTATATACTTTTTAGAAATTCCAAGAGAGCTATTTTCGGAACAATCTCAATTGTACTTTGTAACTAGTTTTTTTTTTAATATAAAGTATTTGAGGTTGATCTATCGTTATCTCCATTTGAGTTTCCCATGTACTACTTTGTCAAATTTCTCTTATGCATGCAGATCATTTTCTTTTAGTTTTTATGTGATCAAAAATCTTTATCCCTACTATGATGGATGTGAGGAAGTTTTATTTATTTTCTTTAAATGTATGAATGTGTGTGTTTCCTAGTCCATTCTCAGGATTTTTTTTTTTTTAAACAAAAATATTTCTCATGTTCTTTTATATCTATTTAACTTTCCTTTGAAGAACTTCTTTAAAAGTCCCACATTTGAAAAATATTGGATAGAGTACCACCTCTATAAAAACGCAGGAGGATTTGCATCCTCGTGAGGTTTATGTTTCGGTCTTAATAGATTGAAGCGTCAATAGGCACCTAGCCTCTTATAAATACAAGTTGAGCCACCCATAATTAGGTTAGGGTCGACTTGTACACTTTACCCTTTCTAATTTACATTTGTCTTTTACAAAGGCACAATAGGGCCGAATTTATAAATATAACATAATATTATTCTTTAGGGTTTTTTCTTGGTCTAATACAATATTGATACAGTAAAAATATCTTCCAAAGATACTCAAACTTCAACACTCCCTCTTAGTAAGGAAGGCATTTTTATGGAACGATCATCACAATTGCTTCTGGACTTCTTTACACTTGACCATTGGCTTGTTGACTTCCCACAAATCTATATTGAAGAAGTTTTGTAACCATGTCAACATCTAGGGGCTCATCATTCTTCCAAGATTTATGTCATCATGGAGATTTAACTCGCGAGCTCACAAAGAATCTAACATTTAGTTCATACATAACTAGTAACTCGTCAGTCTACACAAAATCTTAGATATAGTTCATAAAGAACTAGTAACTTGTCAAATCACATAGAATATGGCATCTAGTTCATAAATAACTAGTAACTCATTGGCTCACACAAAATCTGGCATCTAGTTCATAAAGAACTAGTAACTCGCCATTTCACATAGAATCTGGAATCTAGTTCATAAAGAATTAGTAACTTGCCAATTCACACATAATTTGGCATCTAGTTCATAAAGAACTAGTAACTCGTTATATCACACATAATATGACATATAGTTCATAAAGAACTAGTAACTCGTCAACTCACACAAAATCTGACATCTAGTTCATAAAGAAGTAGTAACCCCTAGTTGACAGACTAGGAAATCGATCCATAATGACCAGGAATATAAGCACAACGATTAGGTGATGTAGTGCACACACACTAACCATTTAGCCCAAGGATAAGAAGCACCTCCAACCACATAGGTTGGCCCACCAACTTGAAAATCTAGGTAACTTTCCAGCCTCAAAGGCTCGCCATCTACTGACCTTGTGTAAGGTCATTTTGGTTGGTGCCATAGTCATTAATGTGCTTTTGAATGAATACCTACTGCTACTGCCACATGTTGATTCTTGCTTCCCTGGATCCACAACTATAAATCATCACTCCCTGTTACTAGGGAAGTCTTTCTGGACCACACCAAGCTTGTATCTGAAGCACACAAACTTCACTCTCAACAGAGGCTTGATCAACATGTCTTTTATATGCTCATCTGTAGTAAGATATTGGAGCTTCACTGCTCCCTTCTGTACCATATCTATGATATAATGGTACATGATCTCAATATTCTTGGACTTGTCATAGAACACATGGTTCTCTATCAACTTCACACAACTTTGGTTGTCACAACAGATACAAGTCACCTCTAACTTGAGATCAAACAATCATGCAAGAAACTTTTGAAGCCACACTGCTTCACTACTAGTTGGACACGCTACTATGTACTCTACCTCAGTTGTATTGAGTGCCACACTAGTCTTCTTCCTGCTAAACCACAAGATCATAGCTGATACCAAACTGAAGAAACATCTACATGTACTCTTCCAGTCTGCAACAATATTATCCCAATCTATATTAGTAAATCCTTGCAGGATTATCTCACGATCCGATACATATCTAAGTCCATAATCAATTGTACCTTTCAGGCACCTCATCACATGTTTTGTTGCAATCAAGTGAAAACATCTCAGATCCACCATATATTGACTCGTGTTCATCTAAAAACATATGTCTGGCCTCGTGTTCATTAATTACATCAGTGAAACAATCATCTGTCTATACATGGTGGTTGCAAGAAACTTCCAAAGCCACACTGCTTCGATGCTAGATGAACACACTGCTATGTATTATGCCTTAGTTGTATTGAGTGTCACACTAGTCTTCTTCCTACTAAACCATGATATCATAGCTAATACCAAAATTAAGCAACATCCATATGTACTCTTTTGGTATACAACACTATTGGCCCAATATGAATCAATAAAGCCTTGCAGGATTACCTCACAATTCGATACATATCTAAGTCCATAATCAATTGTACCTTTCAGGTACTTCATCACATGTGTTTCTACAATCAAGTGAACACCTCTCGACTCCACCATATACTGAATCAATCTGTTCACCAAAAAACATATGTTTGGCCTCATGTTCATTAAGTACATCAACGAACCAATGATATGTCTATACATGGTGGCATCCATTATATTTGAAGATGTATCCCTCAATAACTTAAGAGTTTTCACCATCGATGTAGGCATGGCTTTACAATCCATCATTCCAGATATCTTCATAATCTCTACAACATATTTTCCTTAGTTAAGGAAAATCTCACTCGGTCTCTTCCATACCTTTAGACCTAAGAAATAATGCATCATACCCAGGTCTTTCATCTCGAACTCTATAGAAATATTCTTCTTATTTTCAATGATGAGCTTCTCATCTCCTGTTAGAAATAGGTCATCCACATACAACAATAATATCACTGGTCCACCATCTACAACCTTGTAGTAAAGGTTGGAATCTACTTTACTCTTGGTAAAACCCAAGCTCATCAAAAAACTGTCAATTCTACCATACCATGCCCTGGGTTCTTGCTTCAATCCATATAAGGATTTCTTTAATCTATACACATGTGTCTGACTGTCATGTGTCTCAAAACCTTATGGATGTTCCACATATACTTCCTCTTCTATTACACCATTTAGAAAAGATATATTCACGTCCATCTGGTGTACCTTCCACTTCATCACTACAACTATCATAAGTATAACTCTAATTTAAGTGTATCTCACCACATGAGAAAATTTCTCCTTATAATATATTCCTTCTTTATGGGAGAAACCACGCACCATGAACCTTTCCTTGTACTTCTCGATACTTCTATATGCTGAATTATTTGTCTTGTAAATCCACTTGGAACTTACCACTGTCTTCTTGTTTGGTCTAGGAACCACATCCCAAACATCATTCTTTACAATGGAATGGTACTCTTGAATCATGGCATCCTTTCATTCTTTGTTCTCTGTAGCCTCTTCATAATAGGTAGGATCCACATCAATAATGTCACTTAGAAATTCCACATAACTAGAGTACAGTTGCGGTATATTGCTTTCTCTTAAGGATCCATCTGGAGCACCATAATTTTCTGCATCCTGAATAATTTCTCGAGCCCAAGATGGTCCTCTCTTCTTTGTATTCATCTCTCGAGATGAATCTGTAGGTCTCTGTGGTTCTTCCATGTCATGATATTCTAGTACAACATCATATCCTGCATCTGTATCTATAACTCTAGTATCTTCATGTTCCTCACCATGGACCTCATCTAAATGATTTTGTCTCGATATAATGAAATATGCATCTTCATCAAAGGTGAAATCTCTGCTAGTCTCAATATGTCAGTGACTAGGGATGTAGACTCTGTATACATTCGATGTCTCACTGTATCCAACGAATATTCCCTTCTTGCATGAAGGGTCCAAAATTGACCTCTTGTCCTTGGGGACATGCACATAAACTGGAAAACCAAATATCCTCAAGTGGATGAACTATGGATTTTCATCTGTAAACATTTCTTCTGGTGTCTTGTTCCCAAGTACATTGTGGGGACTTATGTTCTACACATATACTGTGGTAATGATTGCTTCTTCCCACAGACACATCGGTAATTCTTGGTCATGAATCATGGCCTTTACTGATTCCATGATTGTACGATTCTTTCTTTCTGCCACACCATTCTGATGAAGATTGTAGGGAGTAGAGAGCTCCCTCTTAATCCAAAATTACTTGTGGAATGCATTGAATTCATCTAATGTGAATTATCCTCCATTATCTTACCTTAATATATTTATCTTCTTTTCAGACAGGGTTTCAACAAGTTCCTTGAATTCTTTGAACTTGTTGAATACTTCACTTTTAGCTTTCAAAAATAAAATCCAAGTTTTACATGAGAAATCATCAATAAATGAAACTCAATATACATACCCACTGAATGAAGTGGATGACATTGGTCCACACACATCTGAATGTACGATGTCCAAGGCTCCTTTGGATTTTCTATCACTGTTTGGAAATGGTTTCTTCATGTATTTTTCTTGTGCACATCCCTTGCATATGCCTTCATGATTCACTTGGATTTCTATAAAACTTGTTACCATCCTACTCACGATCGGTAGTGCTTTGTAATGTATGTGAACAAATCTTCTATGCCATAGCTCACTTGGAGTGATTATAGCATGTACTAATGTTGAAACTGAACGTCCCTTTAACTTGTATAGACCTCCTTCTTGAACACCAATTACTACGACATCATCAATAGACTTTCCTTTTGGCCACACGAGAACTTCACCATCAATAAAATCAACTCTAATTCCTTTCTCATCCAAATCTGAGATAGAAAGGAGATTATTCTTCAAACCAAGTACATATATAACATCCTTCATCTTCATAGGTTTTCCAAAATCTAATATGTAATATGATTCTCCTACTCCTTTGATGGGATACTTATAGCCATCACCGAGCTTCACCTTGTGAGGTGAATCCCTCTGAACTAATTCTAAGAAAGAATCCTTGTAACATGTCATGTGCTTATAAGCACCACAATCAATGAGACATTTGTCACTTCCATGAGTTACTGTACATGTAATAGATGATATAAATACATATTCTTTGCTCGAGTCATCTTCTTTGGCTCTCTGATGATTAGGTTCATCATCTTCTGTGGCATGAGCATGATTTGTTTTATAATTTCCTTTTCTCACTTGACCTTTAGAGTTGGGACAATTTATTGCAATGTGCCCTATCTTCTGATAGATGCAGCATCTGTAATTTGAGAAATCCTTTTTAAAATTTTGAGTCTTTTGTAATCCATGAGGCTTCTTGTGTGAGTGAAATTCCTTCTTTCTCTTTCATTTTCTTGCATGAGCTACTAGAGCTTGATTTTCCTCGTCTCTTAGTTTATATTCTCTTGATGACAATCTAGCTTCTTCCTGAGTGAAATCCTCCCATAGTCTGCTAAAACTTGTTAGCCTTCTTCTTGAATATATTCCCTGAATGAATGATTCCCAAGATCTGGGGAGACGATTCAAAGTAGTCATTACTAATTCAACTTCTTATATTGTGTCTCCATTGGCTTCAAGTTGTTCTTTGATTTGAGACACCCTTGTGAAATAAGAATGGATAGTTTATGAACTATGCATCTTCACATTCTTGAGTTGTGTCCTTAAGGTCATCTTCTGGTTGATATTCTTTCCTTCATACAATCGGGATAAGGGATCAAACATTTTCTTGGGATTTGTCAATGATGAGACATGAGGGATCAAATGATCCTTGATAGAATCAACAATGATTCTCTTTTCCTTAACTACGTTCTTTTTGTTCTTTGCATTGACCTCATCTTTTTCTTGTTCTGGAACTTCTTATTTGATGAAATATTCTAGATCATTCTATTCTAGAAAGAGCATCACTCTATACTTCCATGCTCAGAATTTATTAGCACCCTCGAGCTTCTCATAAATATTGGTATTGGGTTCCATCTTGTCCTTGGATGGTAATACAATAAGAAAAGTGAAACTTTTCGAAGAAAGGTTTTGAACTTACCAGAGAGTGTGATATGCTAAGGTGAACTGCTCCAACTTCAATTTGCAGCTTCCAAGACGTCTTGATATAGGGTTTATGAGGAAACCCTAATTTTTAAAAATGATAATTTTGGAATTTTGCTCCGAGGGAAAGATGCACCCTCCTTAGGAGATCTCCTTGATAGCTTTAATTTGACCAACATCCTCCAAAAAGTGGGAGAAATCACCTTCTAGGGTTTTATGCAGTTGCCGACAGTTGCAACACAAACTGTAGTTTTCACATATTCATCATATTGAGAATATAAACCCAAGGAAAGATGAACTAGTGTTAGGAGAGTCTTCTTATGGTATTTATTTCCCCAACGAGTCCTTCTAGACTATGAAAATGGATTCTTTCAAGCCTGCTCTGATACCATGTTAAAATTCCACTTAAGAAGTTACGTGTATTCAATATTCTTTAACTTTAGACTATTAAAACAATAATTGCATGAAAAAGGATCATTGAAAGAAAGACATCCATAGTATACACAATATTTATCCTAAGAAACCCTCGCGGGGGATAAAACCCAACAAAGATTCTTCAATATAGATTCCTCAACAAGAATAATGTCTCTCTCAAGAGAGATTTCACCAAACATAAGTTAATCATAAGATAGACCAAAAACCCTAACTAGAATAGGGTAGCACACCACTAGACCAAGATAGTCCTCCAAGATATAACCAAAACCCTTCACCATAATGCCCTTCCTCTATAGTTGTGTCTCCTCCTCAGACTTACACACTATTCCTTGTGTGAGAGATATTGTGTTGTGTGTTCTTCAATTGAGGTGCCTAGCCTCTTATAAATACAATTTGATCCACATAGACTTAGGTCAGGGCCGAGTTGTACACTTTACCCTTTCTAATCTAAATTTGACTTTTACAAAGGAAAAATAGGGTCGAATTTATAAATATAACATAATATTATTCTTTAGAGTTTTTTCTTGGTCTAATACAATATTGATACAATAATAATATCTTCCGAAGCTACTCAAACTTCAACAATATAAGGAGTAATATTCTTCCTTTCTATACCACATTTATTACAGAATTATTCAAATTCATTTCCGCATAACTCTCCACCATTATCCTTGCTCAACACCTTAATTCTTTTCTCTATTTGATTCTCAGCAAGAGCCTTAAACTCTTTAAAACTGTCAAAGACTTCAAATTTATTCCCGAGGAAATATATCCAAGTATTCCTTGAGAATTCATCTATAAATTAGACATAGTACACAAATTTTCCCAATGATGGAACCAACATAGGTACAAACACATCACTATGCACTAGCTATAAAATCCCTTCTTCCCTTGTTGCACCAGAGGGGAATCTTACCAAATTTTTCTTCCCATATACACAATATTCAAAGAAATAAAAATCTAGAGAGAAGTTAGACATACCTTCAACCATACCTTTATCATGTAGTATTTGAAGGCCCTTATCTCCAATATGCCCCAGTCTTTGATGCCACATCATAACCTTTTCTCCAGAGACTATAGAAGTTTTTTCTTCTTCGGCTCCAATATCAAGAACAATGGAACTATTACACCCATCACTAATAGTGCTTCCTTATATCTCATATAGATTTCCAATCCGAACTCCCTTCAACAACACCATTGATCCAACCGTCTTGTAGGTTTCCTTTTCAAATACTATTTTTACCCCTGCATAGTCCATTTTGCTTACAGAAATCAAATTTATGGCCAATATCGGGATGTGTAGAACACTGTGAAGTGTTCTAATCCTTCCATCTATGAGCCTCAATTTGATTTTTCCTCGTCCTATGATTTTGGTTATCGATTCATCACCTAGGAAAACATTACCTCCATCATAACTTTCATATTCAAAGAACCACTCCCTATGGGGAGTCATATGAAAGGATGCAACTAATTCAACCAATCATGCCTCATGATCTACATGTGTGCTTGAAGAAGCCAAGTACACATCCCTTCCTTCTTCCTTGGAGGTATTTTCTTCTGTAGAGGGAGCACCTTCAGATCCCTTCACCCTCTCAACAATTTTGGATCTACATTGATTCTTGGAGTGCACTTCTTTTCCACATCTCTAACATACCTTTACAAACTTTCCAAGAGATTTAGATATACCCTTATATTTGGATCTCTCACTTGAGAACTTAGATCCATTTATTTCCTGGGAGCATCCTCCTACAAATAATGAATCTGTTCTCTATCCTTCCATGTTCTTCCATCTCATCTCCTCCAACAACAAGGATGAGACCACATCATCGAAAATAAAGGTAGTTGTATTAATACCTATGGCCAAAACCAGATTATCCCATGAGTCTAGTAAAGAGAGAGTAAATCGATACACTTATATTCATATGAAATTTTTATCTCAACAAATAATAATTGACTTACCACATTATTTAAAGCATTCATATGCTTTATCATCGAGTCTACATATCTCATCCTTAGGTTATACAACTTCTTCTGCATGAACAATTTATTTACTAGGGACTTAAACTGATACAAAGCCCCCAAATTATCCCATAATGACTTGTTTGTAGCTTCCCTTGATACATCCAGTAATACTGAATCTAAGAGACACAATCAGATTATGTTCTTGCCCTTTCGATCAAAAATTTTCCAGTCATTTGTTGATGTTCCTGTAGGTGCAGTACCTAGATCCACCGCGATCCACTATTCTCTGCCTACCAACAGATCTTCCATTTGAGCTTCCACAACTCAAAAGTTTTACCATTAAATTTCTCGATCTCTATTTTTTGAACTGCTCACCATTTCTTTTCACCTAAAGAATCAATACCACAGATCTCCCACTATAAAAAGATTGTCATAGTCCCGAGCCAAAACCTTGACCTCAAAGGCATCCCCCTGAAGCCAATGATTTCTCTGATACCAAATGTAGAATTTAATCTTGTACATTTATTTACTGCAAACATATTTTCAATAAAATAAAATAAAAGATACAATGGAAAATACACACTTTACATAGATATTTCCTCCATCGAAACCTAAACCGAGAAAACAAACATATTCTATATTCATTCATCTCATACATTGTTTACAATACAATATACATAAATGATCCCGTAGCATCCAAAAAACTAATCCAATAACTTAAATTAGTCAACAACCATAATTCCTTAACCGGAAATAGAAAATCATCGTCAAAAACCATGTGCTGAAAAAACACCCAAAAACGGATGGAAAAACCACCAAAACTGATCAATTCTAACCATGCAAAGAATATAACACATACCCAACAAAATTTGTAGTGGTTCCATTTGTACTGACCAATGCACCAACTATCTTTATGTGCTTAATGAACGACATATTTAGAAATTATTTGGATAAGTTTGTCATAGTATTCTTGGATGACATACTTATCTACTCTAAGTCAAAAGAAGAGAATGAACATCACTTGATATTGGTATTGCAAGTGCTGAGGGAACATCAGTTGTATGCCAAGCTTAATAAGTGTTCTTTTACCAAGAACAAATCCATTACTTGGCACACATTATTTTAGAACAAGGTATAACAGTGGATCCAGAGAATATTGAAGCCATTAGAGGATGGCCAATACCCAAGAATGTTTCAAAAGTCAGATATTTTATGAGATTAGTTGGTTACTACAAAATATTTATGGCAGAGTTCTCTAAGATTTCTCATCCCAACACTTCTTTGCAAAATAAGGGAATTAAATTTGAATGGACAACTAAGTGTGAAGAGAACTTTAATTTGTTGAAAGAATTACTTACTAGCGCACCTATTTTAAAGATTGTTGACCCAAATGAAAGTTGTGTGGTATGTATAGATGCATGAAAGGAATGACTTGGTGGAGTCCTCACTCAAAATGGACATGTCATTGGTTATGAGTCCAAAAATATTAAAGAACATGAAAGCAACTATGCCACACATGACTTGAAACTTGTTGCCATTGTTCATGCATTGAAGATGTGGATGAATTATCTCATGGGAAAGAGATTTGAATTAAGAACAGACCATAGTGGTCTGAAATATCTTTTGAACAACCAACTTTGAATGCTAGGAAAAGGAGATGGATGGAAATTTTAAGTGAGTATGTCTTTGACATAAATCATATCAAGGGAAAATAAAATAAATTTGTTGATGCACTCAATAGAAGAGTACATCTCATTCATGCTACAACTGTTAGTATGCATTAGTCAGATTTGAAGAGAAGAATTTTAGATGTTTCTATTCAAATCAACATCACCTATAGGTAAAAGAAAAATTACAACAAGAAAATGTACAATAGAAATTTAAATAATATGAGGTGAAGGAAGACGAATTACTTATGCATAAAAATATAATTTATGTTCGTTGTTCCAAAGAACTTAGGAAGTTGGTATTAAAAGAAATGCATAATGTTCCATATGTTGGACATCCAAGTTACTAGAAAACAATTGCAACAGCAAGAATCCAATTCTTTTGTCCACGAATGAAGAAATATGTTGCTGACTACATTACTAGATTTATGGAATGTCAAAGAGTGAAGGCTGAGCATAGGCACCCAGTGGGTTCACTACAACCATTACCAATTCCAAAGAAGAAATGGGAAGTGGTAACCATTGATTTTATAACTAAATTGTCTAGTATATTAAGGCAACATGATTCAATAATGGTAGTGGTTGATAAATTGAGAAAGGCTTCTCATTTTATTCCTGTTAAAATTGTTGGACATGGTGCTATGTGTTGGTATATTTATTACGGGCAGACATAAGGCAGAGTATTTTTTTGTCATTGATGGCAAGCTCAACCCAATGATGATGAACAAGATAAAGTGGCAAGACCAGCAACGCAACGATGATCCAATGGAAAGATCAGAACCGTAAACTCCATGAGTCACGATAATGAACAAGAGAAAGTGGCAAGACCAACAGTGCAACGATGATCACATGGAAAGATCATAACCGTAAACTCCAGGAGTCAAGGAAACAACTCACGACAAAAAATCCCAAAATGCGATAGATCAGAGCATGTCAAAGACTCCATTTCGTAGTTTCACAGACCGATAAATCAGATTTTCGGATACTGGGAGTTGGAGGAGTCAAGAGTCAAGACTCTTCATCACAGGAGTCTTGAAGTCGCGAAATGCGAAATGCCAAAATCCCAAAACAAGCACATCAACAAAGAGTTTCACAGACCGGTAAATAACTCCATTTCGGAGTTCCAGATACCGGGAGTTGGAGGAGTCAAGAGTCGAGACTCTTCATCACAGGAGTCCCAAACTCACGAAATGAGAAACGCCAAAATCTCGAAACAGGCACATCAACAAAGAGTTTCGCAGACCGGGAAATAACTCCATTTCGGAGTTCCAGATACCAGGAGTTGGAGTGTTGAAACACTTCACCACAGGAATGATGAAATGCGAAAAACACCTTTTGGTGTAGGTTTCGGTTATCGGGAGTTGGAGTGTCGAAACACTTCACCATAGAAATCAGGAAATGCCGAAATGCGAAATTGCGACATGGAGTTTCAGAGTTTCAGGGATTGCAACATGGAGTGTCAAGATATCTCATCACAAGAATTGTCAAAATCGCGAAATGCCAAAATGCAAAATTGTGACATGGAGTTTCAAGGATCGCAACATGGAGTTTCAGGGATCGCAACATGGAGTTTCATGAATTCACGACATGCAAAATCGCGAAATGCCAAAAGGGACTATTGTGAGTCTCGAAGACTTAAAGGGAAAAATGTTGAAATCTCGTCAGTTGTTCGATTAAGAAAAGAAGGGATCCGATTATGAAGTTTTGTGGACTGTTTATCTGGATCCATTTTGGGGATCGCGACTTGGAGAGTCAAGATGCTTCGCAACAGGAATTCGCAACATGTGAAATCGTGAATTGCCGAAATACGAAATGCGAAAGATATTTGGTTTCTTGTAATCCAACGGTGCAGGTGAATTCAAATATGATCGGAGGGCTAATGTTTCACCTCACAGTTAATTGATCAGTTACGATTCAGTTGGCAAAACTAATTCATGATTCTTGATCAGTTGGCGATTCAGTTTCCGAGGCGTGTGTGAATAAAAGAAGATATGAGACGACTATGCAAGGTTGGTCATTCTGAATGAAAAATGAGTTGAACTGTAAGAAAGGGAAAATTACAGTATGCACAGTGTGAGACCAACAGTATGCACAGTGTGAGATAAAACTCAGAGATGAGTAATAGATGAGGAATAGACAAAAGCAAGAGAAGAATTGCAGAACAGCTTGAAGCAGAGAAAAATTGCAAAACAGACAAAGGAAGAGAAGAATTGCAGAACAGTCAGAAGAAGACCAGATTTATAGAATAGAGAAGAAGTGGTAAGAATCGATTTATCTGTGTTGTTGGTTATTCAATCATTTATTTATAATCATGGAGGTAGGGTGGTGCTAGGGAGGACTGTTGACCTCAGAGATTCAAGTGGGTGCTTGAACATAGGGAGTTGTAGCTTCCATCTGGTTACAGCCAGAAAAACCAGGGTGGCAGGGTGGTGCAAGGGAGAACAATTGTTCTCTGTTATACAAGTTGGTGCATGTGTGACTGGAAGTTGGTGCTTCCATCCAGTTGGTGCTGGAACACTTAGGGAGTTGTTGTTTCCTTCTAGTGGGTGCTAGAGAAACTAGAGAGTTGGTTCTCTCAAACAAGTTGGAGCTTGTAAAACAGAGGTAGTAGTCTCACATTGAGTTGGTGCTCAATTATAGATGATTTATAGAACTTAAAAGACTGCCTATCATTTCGAAGAAGAAGAGGTTTTCTCCCTTTATGGGTTTCCTCGTGAAAATATGTCTTTGTTTATATCTTATGTGTGAATGATGCTCATTATTTATGTTTTCCATATGTAGTATAATATTGATGGTCACTTGGAGAAAGATTAAAAATGGTTTAATTGAATTAAAATTGTTTAAGCACAGTAACAATTGATTCACTCCCCCTCTCAGTTGTCTTAGTAATTTCAACAATTGGTATCAAAGCGGGTTCCTTTTATTTAAAGGTAGATCTGTAAGCTTAAACATGACAAGTCATGAAGGGACTTTAGCTAGTAAGCCTCCTCTGTTTGATGGAACAAATTTTTCCTTTTGGAAGGTTAGAATGAGAACATACCTAATGGCCTTAGGTGTTGATGTTTGGGATGTAGTAGAGACTAGATACATAAAGCCTATTGTGCTAGCTTCCAAGGATGATAAGTTAGAATTTATCTTTAATGCTAAGGGAATGAATGCTATCTTGAATGTACTTGCAGAAGACGAGTTTGTAAAGGTGATGCATCTTCAAACTGCCAAAGAAATGTGGGATAAACTTATTAGCAGCTATGAAGGAAATGAGAAAGTAAAATATGCCAAACTTCAAACATTTAGGTTGAAGTTTGAACAACTAAAGATGAATGAAGATGAAATAGTTAGCAAGTATTTTTCAAGAGTTTAAGAACTTGTGAATGCCATGAAGGGTCTTGGTGAGAAGTTTGAAGAATCACTTTTAGTTCAGAAGATTTTAAGATCTCTGCTTGATAAATTTAATCCAAAAGTCTCTGAAATAGAAGAACTAAATGATCTTAAAACTCTGTCCATTGATCAACTTCTAGGAACTTTAACTGCATATGAAATGAGAATTAGCAAAGATAAATCCATTACTAGAGAAGCATCATTTAAAGTAGACAAGAATACTGATTCAGAATTAGATGATATTGAGGCAAAATTTGTGAGAAGGTTAAAGAAAGGATCAGGAAAATATCAAGGCAAGTTTCCCTTCAAATGCTTTAACTATGGTAAGATAGGTCATTTTGCATCTAAGTGTCCCCATCAAAAAAATGACCAGAACTCTGATGATGAAAAGAAGTACAAATTCAAGAAATATAGTAAGAAGAAAATTTTGTGTGCAAATAATGACAATTCCTCATAATACACCGATAATGACTCTTCCTCTGAAGATAAGGTAAATGACTTCATGCTTATGGCCAAAAAGGATTATGATAATAAAAGCACAGGCAGTGATGATAATGATGAAGAAGCTGTGGTTGATATGGAAGTAGAATTGATCAGTGCACTGGAAGAGATTGACAGACTCGGAATTAAGAACAGAAAGAAAAAACAATTGCTGATACAGTTCGAGAAAGACAGTAAACAGCCTGGTGAAGACTTTTTCCTATTGAAAGTGGAATTAGAAGAGGCAAATAAAATAGAAGACATAATGAAACAACAGTTGTCAGAGAAGAAATCGAGGTGTGAAGCCTTAGAAGAAGAGATAGTAAAAACCAGAAAAGAAATGGAGAAGTTTAAGGGATTGTATCATCAAAATATGCCAAGTATTAAAGACTCAGAAGGATTAACCTCTATTCTAAATCAGCAAAGAAACCCAAATTTGAAAGCTGGATTGGGGTAAGAAGAAGGATCAAGTAGTGATCATCCAAGTAATATAGAACCTATCAAGTTTGTCAAATCCCCAAACATTGACAACAGTCACTCTACAGAAACAAAGAAAGAAAATCAACCACCAAGAAGGAATGAAAGAAAAAGTATCAGAATCGAATATGTAGATCAGAGAGATTATCGACATGAAAGAAATCAACCTCCTCAAAGAAGACAAACTTTTTCAAGGTACAAAGGTTTTTTCTATGGTTATTGTTTTTTCTTCTCTAATTTTGGTCACAAAGCTATAAATTGTTCTTTAAGATTTAGATATGAGCAATCAAGTTTTTCAAGGAATAATTATCTGCCACTACAAAGATTGAGACAGTCAAGAAACAAACAATCATAGAATATAAATCATGTGATGATTGGGAGAAGGACACAAGTGAAACAAAACAACAGTTATGAGCATAACAATCGTTATGATCTGTTATTTAGTGAACCAGAATGTTACAACTGCCATAATTATGGACATAAAGCTGCAGACTGTCGCTTAAGGAATTACAAGCCAAATTTGATCCCCACTGCTGAAGATGTCAAGGTTTGGAAGAAGAAAGCAGATGACAAGTGTGGACTAGAGTTATCAGCCCAAAGACAAAAGAATCCTTGGTATATTAACAGTGGATGTTCCAAACATATGACTGGAGACAAAAGTAAGTTTCTAACTCTAAGTGAAAGCAAATTAGGGAATGCAACTTTTGGAAATGATGCACCAGGAAAAATAAAAGGTAAAGGAATGGTAAGTTTGAGTAATGGAAAAGGGAAAGCTCAAGATGTGTTGTTTGTAGAAGGTCTGAAACATAATCTGCTTAGTGTCAGTCAAGTCTGTGACCGAG